>JAFVLL020034140.1:0-108447 GCA_021397915.2 Tor tambroides
TGTGAAGCACCTTCAGAGACATCACCCAGACTTGCCTGTCCAAGATGGTGTGGGTAAAGACCAAGAGGCTTCTAGTATGGGTACACAAAAGACCTGGATTAGGGAAGAGGAAGAAAGACAAGAAAATGGGGGGGACATGTAGCTGTGTTTCTGTATGCATGTCAATTGACATTTCTTCATCTTATGTAAGTATTACATATAAACATAACCCTCATTCAAACCACACTGAATAAACATTTTTACAATATATTTATTCCTGTTATTCCTGTTTATTCATTTAAATGGCATTTTCTAAAGATAAAAACAATATTTACCTGGGCGAGTACATACATAATGGGAATATAGTCATTTACTTCGAACACTTGCTTTTGGGTTATTTATAAAAGGCACTTAAACATGCTCCATTACATTAATTCAGATAATGTACAACCTTAAGGATGCATATTCTGCCATGACTGTATAACCTTCAAACAAACAAAAAAAATGCATTTTATTATTTTTTTTTGGTTAACAGTACACTTAGTATTGCATAGATAAACAACTAAAAATAAAAGTTGCATTTACGGAAAAGGATTTTCTGCACCGTACTTGGAGTTCTATTTTGACAACAAGGCACTACTACTAACACCATGCAACTACTATAGAGGTACTCTTAAATAATGCTAGTTGCTATACTTTTTTGTTCTAATGCAAGAATTAGTGATTAAATATTATTGGTTTGTTCAAGTTATTGCCAGCATTTGTTCAAGTATTTTTAAGCAAAGCACAAGATAAAATGTTTTCTTTACCTTTTCTTTACAGATTTGTCTGAGAAATATTTAAGTACTGTAAATAAAATTAGTAGAATTGTGAACATTGTGAACACCTAGAATTACAGCTCTGCGATTTTGATATGAACATAGATGGAGGCTGGATGGATACTCGTTCCGTCTTTGGACAACAGATGCACATGACGATGTCCTGTAAAAAGAAGATTTTTGTTATTTGCAAGAAAGCCAAATTTATTTTCAGTGATTTTAGAGAATAGACCTAAAAACACCGGGTCTCTTTCACTAATAATAATACTAGTAATATAATATGTTTCAACTGGTTCTAAATTTGAACTTAAATAAAAAAAATAGAGAAAGTGCAGGCTTATTGATCAATAGGGATTTCTGTGTGGAAACATTCACACACAGGCTGTGTTTGCATGGTTATTGAATAAGACCCAGTTTTTTTACTTGTATATTATTATAGGCCTACCTGGTTGAATACAGGTAAAAGGTATAGTGTATTGCCCTATGAAGTCATTCCTTGATGCTTTATCATAGTCTTCAACTACAAAACGCACCAGTGCCAGCTCAGGGGTGTGGATTGTGAACTGTAAGGATTCATTCCAATGTGGGTTGAACCCTGTCCAGATGAAAAAAGTAGAAGACTGCAAGCATCAGGACATAAATAGGATTCCTATGGTTTGTAAATTAGAGAAACTTGTCATCTTAACAGGTCATGTGTTTCCACATTATTAAAGTTACAAACACATACTGTATTATGCACAATTTGCATTTGTCTCTCTTGCAGTAATTTGGCAACATTTCAGTTCATTTTATTTTCATTTCCTCACCATTGTTGTCAATGTATCTGGTCTCCTGTTTGGCATGATCCAAAGGAACGCCATAAATTTCCACCCTTACCAGGGGGTCTACAATGGACCATTCTTTTTGCTTTACTTTAGGGAGCTGTTGTCCACTAATAACCTAAAAAGAGATGAAAACAGAAAGAATCAACAAATACAATCTCAAAGTAAACTTGCAGAGGGAACACAAATATTGTACCTTACTAACACAATACCTTAACATAAAACTGTAGAGGGTGGTAATCATCACGTTCCTCAGGATTTTCAGGATCAAAGAGTCTCTCTCTTTTGCAAAGGATCTCAGGTTTTAGGATGTAGCCACTGCAGCCATTCTGAGTAAACAACCCATCATTAAGATCCATTTCCATCCCTGCTGTCTGGAAGTTTAATGCCACTATGAATCAGAAATACATTAAAGTAAATACACTGGCCACTTTACAACACATTAGCTGTGTCCCTGTTCCTCTTTACATAGAGTGGTTTTATGTCTGCCATGCTCACATTTTTCCTCTTTGTAGTACTGACATAATGGTGTGTAATACAATATCTACCATACTAACCAATCTGGCATCCCATGTTCCACATGTCTACTGGACAGTAATTTGATGAATCCGTCCTCATTCCACTTGGATACACTCTTGTCAGCTGCCTGATGTTATGCAGCACAAATTCTGAACCTGACAGACAAAAATGAGAATTCCTAATACAAAAATGTAATTATTCTTACAAAATGGTATAATTTCTATTTCGATCATTTAAAAAAATATATTTTATATAGAAAGGAAAAAAGCAAAAAGCTGCTTAAATAATCATTTTGTGTTCCACAGAAAAATTACAGCATACAGGTTTGGAATAATATGAGGTCCAAACTATCCTAATTTCTAACCTGCTTCCTTTGAATATTTACGGGCTTTAGACTCAGAGAACGATGACATCTCATTAGGCTTAGCAGAGGTGCGGGAATGCTCAAAGCTGTGGAAATGTACACTCTTACAGAACATTAGGTCTGAGAGCTCCTTGCATAGATTTTGCTTCGATTTCTACATGGGGCAAAAGCAAACAATCAAAAACAATCTTGAACAAAGGGGTGGAAAGCACTGAGAGACCTTTTCCTCAGTTTCTCAATATTACCACTTGTACCTTGCCATTTGTTGGCGGACTCTCCGTTACTGGACTGTCCTTATTCATTTCTGCTGCCTCGTCCTCATCGCTGACTTCACCTGTGGGGTTCTCTGACTCGTTGTCAATCTTCTTCCCTTTTAACAGGATTTTCCTCTTAAGTGCCTGAAAGAAATGACGCAACAAATAGACCTGCTTGACATTCCTAATAATATAAGATGGAATTTTTAACAATTTACAAATAAAATATACTCTATAGACACTTAGGTCTGAAGTGAAAATGTTTCTATTTTGCATTTTTCTAATTTATTAAAAAAATAATTTTCAATAAAAATTATATTATCTGCATAACAATCAAAGTGAGAAGTTGCAAAATTTGCATTGTACAGATATTCTTTTTATTTCGAGATTTAAATGTGAAAATACCAAACTCGATTTGGTCTCAGACTTTTGGATCCCACAGTATTAACAGATATTTAAAAAATCAATATCCTATAATAGGTGATATGAACCTCATGTCTTCATATGTGACCATTAATAGTTAATGAAAGTATCATGACTATAAGACAATAGAATATTTTAAGATCCATGGCAGTCATCCATGTTTTTCAAAAAGAAGTCATTAAGAGCAGATAAGTTAAGTGCATAAGGCACTGAATAGCTCACCTCGGGGGATGGCAGTTCGCTGGAGACTCCATCTACTGTGTTTGTGAGTAGCATATCACCCAGAATGTCTTTGAAATATCGAGCCATGACTTCCTGTTGCTCTATGCTGCAGTGGTTTTCAATGGACAAAATGAGTGGATACTCAGATGCCTAAAAGTAGGAAAGATGGTAAGATTAATACATCTGGAAAGATTATGATGTATCTGTACAAATAATTAATATTAACATCAACAACAATATTATATAACATTAATAGACATTAATATCAATAATTATTAATAGATATTCATATTAATATTGATTTTTTTTTAAATATAGATCACCTTGAAGGCATAATTTGCAATAGTAGTAATCACGTCTTTGAGGAGAATCTTAGATGTCAGTGTGTGTCCATGATAAACTACCGGCTCCCCATTCGATCCATTCCAGCAGTCCACCTCTACACACCTGCAACCTCGTTTCAGTGCCCTTCAGAGTTTCAACCCAGCACAAATAAACAACCACAGTCACGAACACAAAGGACAAAGCATAACACATTGAACTATGCCAGAGATGCCCAAACCTGGACCCACGGGCCAAAGTTGGCCTGGCTGTGATGACCTTTGATTTGGCCTGCCGTTCCACACCACAAGAGGAGGGAAAAAAATTAAACATTCAGTCTTCATTTCTAATGTATGTTTTTGTTATTTAAATTTGTGTTTCATTATTTTGAAGGGTTACAAAAATCATTTTTATGTAACATAGTTGGACCTAATGCTCTATTTGGGCATCTCAGAGCTAGGCAGTTTTAATTTCCATTATTGAACAGAAATATTATTATTACATGTATGAGAGATATTACCACATACATGCTCATACAATCCTTTTCTGCAAAAGATATCATTAAAGATCTGTGAAATCACGTAGAGACATGGCTGTATTACCATGAACAGGCAGAACTTACTGGATGTAGGCCTCAACGCTGCTTGGTCCTTTTAGCTGGTCCTCCATCAGATAAGTGTTGTGTGATGAGGAGATGTAATAGTGGGCGAGAGGCTGGCTCATGTCCTGAAAAAGGTCCTGCCGCTCTGGATTGAAGATGGATCCCTCAGGAGACGTCAGGTACATTAGGAACCCATCGACTGACATCGTGTGATTCATTCTGGCTGTACCATAAGACAAAATGAAACATCTTATCTGTTCAATCTTCAATCATTACTCACGAGTAAAGGACCACTTCACTGTTGCTCATGCAGCAATCTAGTTTAAGTTCTCAACTACTCCATTATTAAAAGCATCCAAACAGGCAAATAAAATATTTTTTCAATGAAATTTTTAACCCTCAATTCTTAAATCTAAAGCAAGGGAGTATATGATCCCTAAAGGGTCTACCATTTACTGCTCAGTCTAAAAAAGGTTATTTTTGAAAGAAAATATCATTTAAAAAAAATAAATAAATTAAGCTATATAAACACTATATTAAGCTAACTCCAAGCAAAGCAAAAGTTAAGAAGCTAAGGTTCAGCTAAATATTTCATTGTGCCTACCACATTAAAATGTATAAGTAAAATTGATCAGAATTAATTATATATTAATTATATAATCATACATATATCACAAAAATGATAACTGAAGAGTGTTGTATAGCTGTTGATGGAGGATCATTACCTGTGTCTGAAGGCTCATAGCGATCGATCAGCTGAAGGGCATGTTCATAACTTCTCTCCCCCTCTAGCTGCTCCTCTCTCAGGAACTCCTCCAGATCACACTGGGATAGACTCTGTCCATCACTGGAATAATCCTGGAATAAATCCAGCACCTCTGTTCTCTCAGTAAGCATTTTATAAAACTCCACAAACTCCTGATCCTCCAGGGTTCCTGACTCAGACTTATCTGCCATCTGTGAGAAAACGTCAACAAATGACAATGAGGCACAACATGGTGAAAATTTATGATCCAAAATCACATAAACCACTCATAATTACCATAAAAAGACAGCATGCATGTTCTTCACTCATGTCCACGTTCATCATTTTCAGTAATTTTTTTGCCTCCTTAAAATTAATTCTGCCATCCTTGTTTAGATCTGCTTTCAAAAACCAGTCTGAGATCCATCTGAGCGGAATGGTTTAGGTTGATAATTTAAGTTGATAGTGAACAGCTGGACTTCATTAACCTATCTATTAACCTATCATTAACCTATCGTTCCATCCATCTATCCGTTCATCCATCCATCCATCCATCCATCCATCCAACTTTTTCTTAATATTTTCACATGTAGTTCTGAAAAGCTACTTCAAAAGAGGCAGAAATGAAGATTTTCTTAACAAGGATACTGGTCAAGTTTGGTGCTCTCATCCATGTTCTCCATGTTCTCCATGAGGGCTCTGATGCCCTGAATCCAGGCCTGAGCTTCCTTTGCTGAATCTGCCACCAGGTCCAGGTTTCCTCTACGGCCGCGAAACACCAGAGTGAAACAGCGATCAGTGGGAAACTCATCTGCCACACTGAGAAGCGCCTCGGACTGATGTCCTTCACGTACAGCCTCCACATCACTGATGGAGACTGAAAAAAAATGCAAAGACAATATAAGCTTTTGTTTTTGTTTAGAGCACTTCTTCTTACAGTTTTCAAAAAATGTGAACTAGTCCTTGAAAAGGCAAGCTTCATTATTATTAATTCTTCATGCTTCTTATTGTTCATAGGGAAGTAAACAAGCTCTGGACTTCCAACTACTGTCATGTCTGATCTATTTCCCTGACATACCTACTTATAGTACTCACCACAAATGCCACTAATATACTCCTTTTGGATTTAATTCAAAATTACCTTGAAGTACAATCAATAACTGCTGATACTTCAAGACCTTTATTTTCTATGCAATTGCTAATGGATTGATCACAAATAAGATGTTTTGTTTTGGCAGTCCATACATATTTTTGTAAATAAATCAGTAATTTTTAGCCCATCTTCGATCAGTTATACACATATTTATAACTAGACCACCTGAACTACTGCAACACGATTACTGAAGCATTTAAACCAAAACATCAACTCAATATAGGTATAGTAGTTAGTATAGTAGTAGTATTTATAGTATATGTATAGTCAGATGGTTAACTGGTGTATAGCTCTATTGTTTTTCTTATACTTGCATTGTTGTATGGTTATCTTATGTTTAACTAGTATGTAGCACCGTGGTCCTGCGAGACACGACATTTCGTTCCACTATATGTCCACACATGTAGCAGAATGACAATAAAGCTTGACTTGACTTGACTTGAATAAGAGCGTACAGGTAGAATAAGAGTTTATTGCCCAGCTGGATTTATACGCGATAGTCTTGCAGTCCTCCTGAAGTTTGTAGTGCCGCTGACGCTTCCACATACGAGACTTCACTTTGCGCAGAAACATGCCTGCCTTCATGGCTTGAAGGTTTTGATGACCCTGTTCACCTGCCAGAGAATGAGAAATAGCCTTCAGCAATATTCAGAAACACCAAGCTTATTTTAAACACACACACACACACACACACACACACACAGGATGACTTACAGCATGTTTGAGGTGATTCCATTTTCTATTAGTTCACCTTTTCTGCAGACACAAATGAACATTAATGTATCACCATCTCATCAAAAAATCAAGTCTATAGATGCTAAAGACCTGGTGCTCATGTGTGGTTTGAGGTAGTGATAGTAGCTTCTTGATGGGACGCTGTCACCTTACTTTGGGAAGGGAAGTTTCGGATGATAGTGAATTGGTACTGTAGTATTGTATTATGTTATTGACAACTGGAGGTTGTCTGAGTTGTAGATGCTAGAGAAGTCAGATTAGTTTTGTAGTAAGATGTAGTAAGATTAGTAAGATATATTCATATTGAGAATTTCCATGACACTCCTTATGCACTATGATGAAACAAAAGCTCATAATCTTTTTTATCAGTGAAATCACAGACATTGTAAATAAAATCTAGAAATAGGCTGATTGCATAACCACTGTAGCCTATTTTACAATGGGGAGACAACTTTCTAGTTAATTTCCCCAAAGGAAAAACATGTTCATTCAGGCAGAAGTAAAGTGGTGCAGTCAGGCGAGTCATGAGTCATGGCTAAATACGTCTCTGAGATCCACACGATCCTCTGCTGGCATCATCATTATGTTCTGTTATATCCCAAGTGGATAAAGTAGAATCTAATTTTGCTCTTTTCTTCCATTATTTGGTATTAAATAAATGGATATTGTATAGCATTACCAGACTTCACTTTGATTTGAACCCTAAATGAGGCCATTAGCCAAAAAAAGGTTTTTTTTTTTCTAAATGTGCATTTACACAATCCTAAAATACTGCAGTAGTTACAGTGTCTTAGTGCAAATGAAAACCATATTATGCTCTAATGTGAGCCCCTAGTAACAGTAAATGCTGACGAAGTAATGTTGTAAATACACAGCAAATAGAGACTGGAGAGGGCTGCAGACAGCTAAAGCAAATACTGAGGAGTGACACAGAAAAAGAGGATAAAGAGAACTCACCGGATTAAAGGACGTCTGATGAACTGACATCTGGTGGAACTGAAAGAGCTACTCGGGGAGGATGGGCTCTGCTGTGTCTCTGACCGATGCGTGCGAAGGGCTGTGAAAACAGAGCCGCAGTCCGGGCTCCTTCCACTGTGATGCATAGCCAGCCTCCCTCTTACACCCCTTCCTCTGCCTCATTCCTTCCTAGACACTCCCACTTTTCCTTTTCCCCTCTGCCTTATTAGGTGCAATAGTCTGTTTTTTTTTTGCTCCTGCAAAAAATATAGCAAAAATCATTTTCATAAAACATAATTCTACATTAAATACAGAAAATTTAGAAACAATCTACGTTATAAACAATTCATGAATTTGAAACAATTTTACACCATATAAAAAGTCTACAAATAACATTACACAAAACACAGTTATGTACATTACAATAAATACATGAATTACAGAATTATAAATAGAAAGAATTATGCACAAAATGCACAGCCTTCATGGGCATTCCCTTGACAGTTTATTTCGAGAATGTTAGTCCATACTTGAATTATAAACAGCATTTAAATATAATCTGAAAATATAACAGCATTATAAACATAATTTAGACAGCCAAGCATACAAAATCGGCAGGATATACAGAATGGTGAAGTCTTTACCAAGCACAACATACATTTACATTTATATTTACATAAATTCATTTGGCAGAAGTGACTTACAAATGAGGAAAGATACAAATACAAGCAAAGCATGGAAATGCTGTCAAAACTTATACTTGCTGCAAAACATTCTGGTTTAAAAACACTAAGATCAACGTCTTGACTGTAAACAGCTTTAGAAGCGTTTTTGTTGAGCAATATCGCCACAGCAATTCAAAACCATCAGGACGTATAAGCAGAAATATCATAATGCTGAGTGTACATATTTAAAGTTAAATTCTATTAGCTTTATTTCACAATACAGATAAATGATTTGGCTATCATGTACATTTTATACATTGTATCGGTTTTGATTTTGCATTGCTTTTTTGCCCGAATTAAACAGAGTGGAACATAAATGTAGGCTTTAAATCAATAAATCAGCTTCTTGATTTGACTTTTGTTAAAGGTGCTTCATCCATCATATTGGTTTTAATTATATGACTATATTTCTTAAATTTCCACCTGATCTTCAAGAATTATTAAAATGCATGTAAGCAATATTGCACATATGTGCAGGAAACACATAACATAGCAAACCTAAATGCAGATTTTGTGATTAGTCAATATGATAACTTGTAGGTGCTTCACTAAATGTAATCTGTACACACAGGTAATGTTAATCACTGTTTGGGTACTTTATAAATAGCTTAAATTATTTGCAGAATGGATTCAACAGCATGCACAGAAAGCATCCTCATGGGTTTTGGTCCTCTGAGGCCTGATTGAACTCTTCAGGCCAAGGAAGTCAGTTAAGGTCACTGTCACGTCCTCTGTAACAAGAATACAATTCATTGTGGTCCATAGACGCTATAGTCCATTCACCAAAAATCTAGACTATGCCTACATGTATATCTTGCATTCAAGAAGTAAAAATATTTAATGTACAGAAAACATACTAAATGAACAAATTCATTTCATCACAAGTCTACAGAACAGCCACTTTGTCTTACCACTGTCATTTACTCTGAGCTCCTGCCATAAAAACAAACACCAGAACTGATAAAAAACCAAAACACTCACGTCTTGACTTATTTAATTTGCTTTAGTAAACAAATATTGAAACCGGTAATGTCTCAATGATGTTTGATAGCTGAGCAAATGAGAAATGTTTTTTCAAATTGCACTCGTACTCTTTAATTGCAAACTGTTTCGACTGTGACAATGTTTGCGTCACGTTATTCATCTCACGTGACACATCGTGATCATCATGGCGGCCACCTCTGTGTTCCAGAGAGTGAGAACGGGCTCGAAAATCGGAGCCCAATATGATCAGGAGGGCAATCTCATCAAGGTAATACTGAAAAGAAAACACGTAAACCCTCACATGCGCAGATTTGTGTTTGCAGTCAGCTTTTATTGCTTTTAATGTTATGCATTCAACCAGTCACTTTAACGTATCAGCTAAATAGAAGCGTATACATGTTGTTTTCTTCTTGTAAAGAGACATAGAGTAACTTACACTTATTTAAATGACGATAAACGCGTTTGCTAAATCAATACATTTAGCCCAATGTGTAAATAATTATGTCTTACTGGCTGAAGAAGTTCTGCGGTTTAATTTAACTGAAGTTTATTGTCAGGAGAATGTAACACAATGTACAGTAATATCAGTTATTGTGCATTAAGAAATAAATAACAGGTGTAATATAGTATATGAGGTATCTGCAAAGGCAATTTAAAAGCTCATTCTACAATTTGTAGAAGCATTTTTGGAATTGTTTGGATATACTGCCCGAGTTCATTTTTATTTAAAAAGTGTGTTTTAATTGGATGAGACTGTATGTATTGACTTGTGTATGTGCTGTGATTGATAGGTGGAGACACGTGAGGATGAGGAGCAGAGTGTCAAGCTTGCTGAGATTTTGGAGTTGTTGCTCGCTGCTGGTTATTTCAGAGCACGCATTAAGGGACTGTCACCCTTTGACAAGGTATGGCGGACTTTACACACCCACCTGTACCAATCAAATTACAGTGTGTTTTGCACACCATTAGTTTAATTATGAACAGTCTCTGCTTGTATTTTAGGTGGTTGGTGGAATGACCTGGTGTATAACTACATGCAACTTTGACATAGACGTTGATCTGCTTTTCCAAGAAAATTCCACCATTGGTCAAAAAATGTGAGTGTGTAGAATAAACGTATGAAGAATGAAATCTGAACAGATTGAACTGAATTCTGGTTAATGTGATTGTCTGTATCTTTTCCATTTCCAAGTGCTCTGACAGAGAAGATTGTGTCAGTTCTGCCCAAAATGAAGTGTCCTCACCGATTAGAGCCTCATCAGATCCAAGGGTTGGATTTTATCCACATCTTCCCTGTTGTACAGGTATGTACACCTTCATATCTTTCGCATCTAAAAGAGCTGAAGACCTACATTACAAAAAACTTGGCTGAGTGATCAGTATGATTTTATGTATTAAAAGAAGTTTCTTTTTGCTCTTCAAGGCTGCATTTATTTGATAAAAAATACAGAGAAAATAGTAATATTGTGAAATGTTATTACAATTTAACATAACTGTTTTCTATTTTAATATTTTTTTAAAATGTAATTTATTCTTGTGATGGTAAAGCTAAATTTTCAGCAGCTATTACTCCAGTCTTCAGTGTCACGGGATCCTTCAGAAATCATTTTAACATTCTGATTTGGTGCTCAAAAACATTATTATTATCAATAAAAACAACTTTATTATTATCAGTGCTGCTTAATATTTTTGTGTAAACCATACTACATACATTTTCAGGATTTTTGATGAATAGAAAGTTGCAATTTATTGAAACAGAATTCTTTTGTTACATATAAATGTCTTTACTAACAGTTTTGATTAATGCATCAATTTCTTAAAAAAGAAAACACTTCCAGACCCCCAAAATTCTAGTATAATTATTTTTTAAAAATAGTGACTCATTGTTCTGACAAAAAAGTGCCAGAATGCTTTCAATGCATCTTTTGCGGCATCTATAGTGGCTGGTAAAGAAGGCGATTGAAACCCGGGAGGAGATGGGAGATTATGTCAGGTCATATTCCATTTCTCAGTTCCAGAAAACACATGCATTTCCTGAGGTGAGACAACAGGCCAAGACTGAAATACAATTACAGAGTATTAACACTGTGAAGTGTCAAATATTTTACAGTCTGTAATCTTTGAAGTCTCAGTAAATGTGTTTGTTTTAGGATGAGGAGTTTGAATTAAGGAAGGAGAGAGCCATCAGTACTGTGGTGGATGTGTGTGTAAGTATCCGATAAGCTATTATATATATCAACAACACATAATGAAGCTTTGAATTGCTTGGCTGACTGGGTTTAAATTTAGCCTCTGCTGAATTTAATATTGCCCCCCCATGAGAAACAGCTACAGTACTTATGTGCCATTAGTTCCTCTTCCTTGTATTTAATAATAGAAGATTGTGAGATGTTGAATACGTTGTAAATTGTGTTTGGGTGTAGGAGGTTTATGCTCCTCAGAGGCGTTATAAACGGCAGGTGGATGCTGGGGAGCTGCTGGATGAAGAGTCTCGGGTTCATTCTACCTTGCTGGAGTTCGGCAGGTACTCTATCTCTTCTTTTACAGGACCCAGGAATTTTGTACTCTCATCATGTCCAACTGGAAGTGAACCAAGGATTGTTACTGTGTTGTGTAATTTAGGCTTTTAAAAGAGAGCAGTTACTTGAGGAGTTGTTTATACACTAACTTTCAAATATTTGGGGTGAGTAGGATTTTTGGTAACACTTTACAATAATGTTCATTAGTTAACATGAACTAAGAACAAACAATACTTCTACAGCATTTATTAATCTTAGGTAATGTTAATTTCAGTATTTACTAATTAATTATTAAAATCACAAGTTGTGTTTGTTAACATTAGTTAATGCACTGTAAATTAACATGAACTAACAATGAACAACTGTATTTTTATTAATTAACATTAACAAAGATTAATAAATAGTGTAATAAATGTATTATTCATGGTTCGTTCATGTTAATTAATACATTAACTAATGTTAACAAATGACACCTTATTGTAAAGTGTTACTGGATTTTTTTTTAATGTTTCTGAAAGAAGTCTCTTACACTCACCAAAGACGCAATTATTTGATCAAAAATACAGTACAAACCTTTCAAAATAACAGTTTTCTGTTCTAATATATTGGAAAATATGATTTATTACTGTGCTGAAATTCTTTGTCACATTATAAATGTCTTTACTGTCACTGTTGATCAATTTAATGCATCCTTGATAAATAAATTGATTAATTTCGTTAAAAAAATCTTAGTGACCCCAAACTTTTGAATGGTAGTGTATAACAACATGTAGCAGATACACATTCAAGAGTTTCAAGAAATGGCACTTTGATTAAAAACATTGTACCGAATTTGTAGTGTTTTTGTTTAGTATATATTATATTTAGTACCAATTGGGGGGAGCAGATTTATCCAGATTCTTTCATTCACCCTCTCTTTTGTTTCCTTCATCTTCACTGGTCTGTTTCCTGACACATTGTATCAGCATATCAGGGTCAAACAAAATCTCCATTAAAGGCATCTATTAATTCTGTAGTCCTATCATCTTGTTCTTCATTCGCTTCTCTTTTTCTTTCTGTCTGTCTCTTGTATTTCACTCATTAGTCCATGCCTTCTCATGTCACAATACATGCAGTGAGTATGACTGAAGCTCAGTTTCTGGGAATGGGAGTGACACAGATTGACCATCGGTCAGATTGGCTTTGCATCAACTGCATTAATGTCTTTATTTTTGCATCTGCCCAAGTGCTGTTTTTCACACATTGCATCTAAATGTATTGTTCATGTGTAATTTCCTGTCATGTGGTGCGTCGTGCCTGTAGTGTGATGTGTTTTGAAACCGACTCTTGCAGTGAGCCGCATGTTGTGTGTATTGTGAACATGAAGCATTTCAAATTCCTTCTTTTCTGTTTTTTCTAGGCGCTATGGCTTCAGCAAACAGTCTAAAGCAGGCACTGTGAGTATCAGATGACCAAAATATCACATAAAAAGTCCAGTCAGAGGTGGTTACAATTAAGCAACTGACTCCATGGATGTCCATGGATAAATTGGATTAAATGGATAAATCTGAAAAAGTAATGGATTTTTATATAGTGGGTATTTTTTTCTAGTTCAAGCTTTGCAGCTTGCTAGAATTGGCTAGAAGTTGTTCTATGTGAGTGCAATCTTTATAAATACATTTTTAAATATATGTATCTAGTAATCTTAAAAAAGTGGAAAAGTAATGGGAATATGTTGGTAATACATTGATCCAAGAGGTGTGACAGCTTCTGGTAAATTTTGTCATTAAACTAAATCATAATTCTGCTCTGTACTTCAAAAGTAGTCTTGCAAGCAATAAGTTTGATTCAAAATGTTGCAGCTTGCAGTTCTACAGGCAACTCTATACAAATCAGCAAAAAAATGTGTTGACTTTTTGTATGCACTGACCCTAGAACCACCCCTGTGGTGTCCATCTGGGTATAATAGATCACAGATGGACAGTAGGGCTTGGCACTGACCTTTGTTGCTTTTGATTGGTTGTTAGTTTGATCATGTGATGATGTTTCTAACAGGCAGTAGAGCAGAAGCAGGTGTTGGCTCAGGGCACGCAGGGTGTGCCTCCTGGAATGGCCCAGGTGTCTGAAGAAGAGGACCTGCAGGCAGCAGAGGAGGTCAGTTAGGATCATATGAAACTACACTTGGCCTATAAAAACTCTCACTTGTTCTTAATCACCCACTCTTTATCTGACCAAAGTTAATGTTCCATTAACCAATCTGGATGGCTTTTTTACAGCTCAGAATCAAAGCCTTGATGACTGGAATGGCTGCCATGGCAACTGAGGAGGTACATTTCTAAACACTTAAAACGTGAAAGAATTTAAAGGGATAGTTCTCCTAAAAGTTCAAATTCTTACCCTTGTGTCGTTCCAGACTGTTGTGACTTTTTTTCTTCAGTAAGAAATAGTATTTTTAGAAATGCCTCAGGTATTTTTTTGTCCAAATAATAAAAGTAAGAGTTCTTCAGTGTTGTTTGGTTCCCAACGTGTCCAAAAATCTTTTGTGTTTCACAGATTGGTAAAGAATTTGATAAAACGACATAGGGCTGGGCGATATATCTCATGCGATATGCATGCGCATCTCGTCAGTAAAGCCGGTTCCTTGATTGGCGGTAAATCTCCATCACCTGTTTTCAAATGGAGCGGCGTTTAATACACGGAGCCGTAGATCACTGAGAAGCTACGCAATATCGCGTTCGTTATCGAAGGCGATTCATCTGCGATAATGAATGCGATATTGCGTAGCTTCTCAGTGATCTACGGCTCCGTGTATTAAACGCCGCTCCATTTGAAAACAGGTGATGGGGATTTACCGCTAATCAAGGAACCGGCTTTACTGACGAGATGCGCATGCATATCCCATGAGATACATCGCCCAGCCCTAAAACGACATGAGGATGAGTAAACAATCACAAAATTTAAATTTTTGGGTAGACTGTCCCTGTAAAGGAATAATTTCCACAAAAATTTTAAAACGTATATGGTCAGAACGACATGCAGTTGAATAAATAATAACCATTATTAACTTTGTGAAAACTTAGTTTAAAGGTTAATTATTTTCTTGTATGTCCACTCCTTCTTATCAAGGCAGCCTTTAAGAAAAAAATAAAATAAACGGATAGCAGTCTCGTTATTTTACACTATTTCTGTGTATGTGTTTTAGGGGAAGTTGTCAGCCAGCACAGTGGGGCAGATTGTTGGACTACAGTCTGAGGAGATCAAGCAGATTGCCACTGAATATGCCGAGAAGGTGAACAGTGATAAACCTGCACTGAACCTCTAGAAAACAGTCCCTTTATTTTTACACCAAGAACAATGACTTGAGACTGGAATACAATTTTGGAATTTGCAATAAAATTAAAATATTCTCATTTTATAAGTTGTATAGTGTGTTCCAACCTTCTACATGTATGTGTGATTGGGCAGGCTGAGCGCTCTGTGGAGGATCGGCCGGAAAGATTTGGACCTGCGCAGCAACACAGGCGTCAACTGGCATCACTCAACAAACAAATCACTCAAAAAACAAAAGAGCTTGAAGAGGTAATACCACATTCATACACATACCTCACATTACAGCTTTGAGAATGCTGATATCACAGTCATTGTTTCTTCTCTTTGTTTATATCTTCATTGTTTCTTGATTTATTCAGCTGCAATCCAGACAGCAGGAGGCTAGAACGGCATGTGAGGATGCTAAAATCAAACTAGCCGAGGTGAGACAATTAGGCACAGACATATACTGACAGATAACTGGTTGACTTGGACCATTAATGTTTGTGTCTTTTAGGCCTCAGCACAGACAGAAAAGCTGGAGAGAGAGCTGAACTCACTGGAGGATGTGGAATCTCAGGCGGATTCTGGGTAAGCAAACAGAACACCTGAAATGATCTAAACTGAAGGTCATTGCACACTGAGTCCGAAATTCTCGTTCGAAATTTTCGCACGTTAAAAAATAAATATAACCTCATGTTGTGTCAATCCTGTTTACACACTGCCTCCGAAACTTTCGTCCGTCATAAAAAATTCGGATCAGTTTCGATTTTCTGCGTTTTCTCATCCGTAGCAAGCTTTTTGATAGGAAAGGGTGATGAAAATGAAAAAACGCATACGAAAATTACGGAGTCAGTGTGCAAGGACCTTTAGGCTGCTTCTGAAATCGCTTGCTCTCTAAGTATAATCTTCTGTTGATAAGCACTTCCTGTTTGTATTTAAAGTATATATTTAGTATGAATATGTGTACTATAAATGTCCTGTTAATATTAATGTAGTCTGAACATACAATATTTGCCATGTTGGCTTTGTCATGTGACTTAATGGCATCAGTTGCATCTCTTCACTGCCGTTCACAACTTCTCTCCCATGGCCTCATGGGATATTAATTTCACCAGAAGTAGTAGGGTACTTTTCTGTTTTATGAATACTTTGAATTTGGACATGCTACACTTTTTGCGTATTCGAAGGCAGCCATGTTTTTCAGTTCATCTAAACCAATGTAAAATCTGAGGGAAAATCTTTCACCCTCAAAAAATTTCCTAACTGTGTGGATTCCTATTGAAATGACTGCATTTGTCTGCGAAGTTCACTGAACAACAGTAAATGTGGGTTACATAGTTCAGTCTACTTAGAAATGGATTATTTTCTTCTTGAGTATGTTATGCTTAGAGCGTTGTGCCATCAGCTTGGCATCACGCTAACGCCAAAGTGTATAGAAATCTGATGAGAAAAAGTAAAGCCAAACAGCATGATAATTTTTAGGAAGGATCAGTATCCATGTGTTGTTTTGAAGTATTGTTTGTTTTTATCTTTCAGGTTACTGGAGAAGCTTCGTGCTTTGGTGGCCATGAATGAAAACCTCAAACATCAAGAGCAAACGTTCCGCTCACACTGTCGCGTATGTTATCATGACAGCCCTGTTGTTGCAATACTTTGGTTTGTCAGTAACGTTTAAGATATGAATGTATCATTAAAAGTTATGTGTGTGTATAGGAGGAAATGACCCGTCTGCAGCAGAATATTGAAGAGTTGAAGCTGGAGTACGGAGAAGAAGGAGATGAGAAGAAGGTGCCTACATAGTCATCCTAACTGAAATGGAACCTCATTAAGTGACTGATTTGGAACGCTCTTCATAGGCAGCAACCCTTTTTGGTGATAGGATGCTGCTATGCTAATGGCATAATAAGCATAATAGTACATATCATAAACAAATACTGGACAAAAACCCAAAAAGATTAATTAGATATAGCTTTTTCCTTCACTCTGTCACTTTGTCCACTTACTCTTGGAGACAATTCTTCTCTTAGCTCTTTCAGTTGCCATATTTCTTGTGCCCAATGCTGCCTTAAGAAGACAGATTTTGAAACAATCCTCCTAATGGGAATGTTCCAAAATTTTGGAACAGAGCCGATCTGTGTCATTCTTGTTGATTCTCAGACTTACCCTCTGCATGTGTGTTTGTAGGAGATGAATATGTTGATTGATCAGCAGTACGCTGCAGACCGAGAAAAGCTGCAGAAGATCCGTCTTCTTATGGTAGGTCAAGTTGAATTGATGGTTTTACTCAGCAGATTACTAAAGAGATTCTTCATTCTCACTGTTTTACTCTACTGCCTCCCACAGGCTCGGAGGAACCGCGAGATTGCCATCCTGCAGAGAAAGATCGATGAGGTTCCCAGCAGAGCCGAGCTGACCCAGTATCAGAAACGCTTCATTGAGCTGTACAGCCAAGGTGCGTGTTTGACCCCATATTTTTTTATTTAAATATAACTCGATCTTCTGGTGAATCAACAGATTTCTTCAGTCTTTTAGTCTGCTTAAATTCTGCCACTTTTGTACAATTGACCTCAAACTCACAGTCAGATCTGCCTCCATCCAATCAACAATCCATAGTATCAACTATATTGAACAAAGACCCTGCATTATATTATTTTCTTTCTCAATAATCTGATTACTCCGATGTCTCACTGCCTCTATTACTCTATAGCTTTAAGATGTTGGTTATAAAACCGATCCAACTGAATGAGCTGAAATCAAAGCTGCGTCTTTTTGAAGCACTCTTTAATTGTTCATTTGTTTTTCAGTTTCTGCAACACACAAAGAGACTAAACAGTTCTTCACGCTATACAACACACTGGATGACAAGAAGGTTTACCTGGAGAAAGAGGTATCAGCTTTATCTGTGCTATTGGGAATTAATTTTGTAGTATTTAAAAGGATGTGCAGTGAAATTGAGACACTGTCTTTTCTTTCACAGGTCAATCTGCTGAACTCCATACATGATCATTTCCAGCAGTGAGTTTCAAATAAAACTTCAGGATCCATGTGGAAATTTCCTAATATTACAGGAAGATCCTCAGACAGTCTCAGATGATTAATTTTTGTAATGTCTATCCTGAAGGCAGAGTTGAATGTAAAGTGTATTTGTGTTTTTAGGGCAATGGCTTCGTCAGGAAGTAAAGAACAGTTTCTCAGACAAATGGAGCAAATTGTGGAAGGAATCAAACAGAGTCGCATAAAGGTACAAAACCAGACTACTATATCATATAATAGAGAAAATCTGAAATTATTTATTTCCATTTTGCACATGAATTTAATTCCACTCTGGCTATTTGTGGTTTTACCCATCAGAAAGTAACATGAATTGCATTAGTGTGTTTTTCTAATGTGTATTTGTGCACTTAAAGATGGAAAAGAAAAGACAGGAGAATAAGATGCGCAGAGATCAGCTGAACGATGAGTACTTGGAGCTGCTGGATAAACAGAGGCTCTACTTTAAAACGGTCAAGGACTTTAAAGAGGTAAATACTCACACAAGTTTATAGTTTTAAATTAATTTCTTCCCTTTACATACGGTGTATAGACAATCTATTGATAATTGATATTCTGGACTGAGGAAACAAACAAACGGTCTTGTCTGTTGCAGGAGTGCCGCAAGAATGAGATGCTGTTATCTAAACTGAGGGCAAAGGGAGCGTCGTAACAGCTGGATTTGCACCCCCCTCTTTAATACACAACTCCCAAGTAGCACTTCAAAACACTCATCACATTCCCTGATGTTGGTATTTCACTGCATTACAGCCTCATGCCGAGATCACATCTGCTTTTCAGACTGAAACACTCTACTGTTCAGTATGTTTGTGTTAGCCTAGAATCTTCTAGGTTCAGAGATGACACATGTAACTGTTAAAATGGAAGCGTTTTGTGCCTTGATGTCGCCTTATTTAAACCCATAATGTATATAACACAAATTCCCTTACTAATCATCTTTGTTTTTGTATCATGATCATAAAAATCTGTTGCCATAAGACCAAAACACATTAAATGAGAAATGAACTACCTGCTGATCTGACAGATTTATTTACTATAGTGGTTTCAGACCAGCGAGGAGTCACATATGATTCACTAATTGTAAAAACAATCTGGCAGATTGCCTTGACCTGTAAATAACATTACAACTGAAATGTGCAATTCTTGTGCACATTTTAAAGATGGCAGCCTTATGGCTCCTAAGACTATACAATATATAGGATATTTACAACATATTTTACAAAATACTGAATATAACATGAATCAACCTTATGCAACTATTATATTAATGTGCTGCTTTTTATTTGACCAGTATGGTTTCTTAAAAACATTTTTTTTAATAAGGATAAATGCTAATATGTATAATATAGTTCATTGGTTGTTAACTAGTATGTCAATTCCTTTTGCATCTCTCTCACACACACACACAATATATTTGTGTGGCATTTTACAGGTTTTAAAATGTTTAAATAAAAAAAGAAACCATTGTTGTTGGTTACATTGGGGCATAAATGAAAATGATTAAATCTTTCAGAATTTTCTATTCTGTGAAACAGTATGGAAAATTTCTTCTGTATGAGCCATTTGAAAACAAATACAAATGAAAATCAAAAGGCTGATCTATCAAACCCTGGTTGCCACTAAGGTTGTAAGTTCAATCTCATGTGGAGAGAGCAGACAGCATGAAGAATCATTCACAATATACATTTCTATGTTTAATGAATTGGGCCAGTAACAATAGAAATTCAGCATTATATAACGGCTTCTGAAAACAGTTTTCTGTACAGGCATGGAATGCAGTCTGATCAGAGCTCTTCTCAAACGATTGAGAACAAATTAACAAAATGACAATTGTGTAGTCTGACAGTTACTCCATATAGAGGGGCATCACAAGGAAGATTGATCTTATTCTCAGCGTGAGAACTGTCTACCATCTTTCCTTTTGTTGACGTGTTTGAAGATCTTGGCCTTGTGGACGTTCTTAGATTGCTGGTAGCCAAAGCCTCCGCCGCCACCTCGCCTCTGCATCTTCACCCCTTTACTGCTGTGAACGTCTGAGAGAGCGAAAGGTTAAGGAACAAACACCATCCGAAGACTCTGAACTTATGAATACTATAAAGGCTTGTACTGCTAATAGATCTACAGTACCATTCAAATGTTTCCAAAAAATATTAACCAGCACAACTTTTCATCATTGATTATAAAAAAAAAAAAGTTTCTTGAGCACCAAATCAGCATATTAGAATGATTTCTGAAGGATCATGTGACACTGAAGACTGGAGTACTGATGCTGAAAACTCGTTTAAATAAAGTTCATTTAAATTGCAATATTTCACAATTTTACAGTTTTTACTGTATTTTTGGTCAAAAATGCAGCCGTGGTGAGCACATTACCGTCCCCAAATAGTAATGCATGTACAACCATTAAATAAACATCAAAAACTCAAACTATTAAGTAACAAGTTTCACATGCATGTAATAAAGTGCAGAAAGGATACTGAGGTCCACAAAAGGCGGCACTTTAAACCCAAAGGACATTGCCACTTTCGGGAGGTCGAGCGTCTCTACATTATAGATTTGTTTGAGGGAATGCGAGTCATAAGCTCTGACGTAGGATTTGTAGGCCTCCTGAGCTGATTTGTGAAGGTAGTAGTTCTTCTCTATCAGCTTCTCCAACTGCAAAAGACCAAAGCAAATACCGATTTTAAACAGGTTAATTAGGATTCAAAGGGGTTATATTTGAAATGAGTAAGAGATTAAGTTGAATTTGACTGAATATGAAGTCTCACCTGAGATTGAATATCAGAGATTTTAGCCCAGGAGAACTCAAACTCACTCAGAGGGACCTTTAGAGGAACACAAGAGAGAAACAATAAGAATGCATTTCTTCATATTTTAGTATCACTGATATACTATTATACTTTGTTAATATATTTTGAATTAGATTTTATTTTTATATTCTGTTTTCACTTTACTTTTAGTTAAAGATTTATTCATTTTCTTGTGTTTTGGCCATTTTTATACTTTTAATATGTGCGTATAGTATTTATTCATTTTATATATAAGTTTAGTTAACGTGTAAAGTTATACTGAGTATTTAAACTTCTGTCATGATCATACAAAGCCGACACACATCGAAAGCCAATATAAAACCATAACTACAGTGACTTCATACTTTGGCCTGTTTGAGAAATCGTAAAAAGCCGAGCTCCTCTGGTCTTAGGATCAGGAGGGCATGTCCTCTACCATTAATACCACGAGCTGTTCGTCCCACACGGTGGATGTACTCCTAAAAATCAACAGAAAAGTCACATAAAAATCCAAATACAAGCACATATATCTATCAGCAAGGCTGGACTGGGGGGCATGACTGCTGTACCTTTGGATCATCGGGTGGGTCATACTGAACAATCCAGTCCACCTCTGGGATATCGAGACCTCTGGCAGCCACATCCGTACAGAGGAGAATGCCAGAGTCTGCATTACAGAACTGGAAAAACGTTGTGGTTCTCTTCGTCTGTTTCTGCTTCCCCTGTAAGACCGTGAAAACAAAAACATTCATCACACTGCTTCAACGGTACTTCCCATCTCGCTTTGTGTGTCTATGGCTCTGTGACTCACGTGAATGGCCATGACGGGCAGATCGATGTAATTGAGCAGCTCATAGTGGTACTTCACAGACATGCAAGACGAGAAGAACACCATCAGCTTCTTCTTGCGGTTCTTCTTCAGAAACGTGAAGAGCAGCAGGAAACGTTTTTCCGAAGGACATACAACATATCCCTAAAAACAACACAAGGTCAAACTCAATATATCACATCACAACCACAACACATGATCAACTGCTACTGATAAAGGAGTGAGACAGGTGAGCAGTTTACCTGTTCTAGTCCTTCCACGGTGGCCGTGTCTTTGTTGTCGTCCACCCCCACATACAGCGGTTCCTTCTTGAGGGAGATTCGTGCTAGATCCTCCACCTTACGTGTCTGTGTTGCGGAAAATAACATGGTCTGTCTTTTTTCTGGAAAGAAAGAGAAATATTTAAGGACGTGCAAGAACCTTGGTTAAAGGAAGTGATTTCAGAGTGATTGGGTTAGTTGTTCTTACTAGGCAGTAGTTTGATGATCTGCTTCAGTTCTTCCTCAAAGCCAACCTCTAGAATCCTATCAGCCTCATCGATGATCAGACACTGAAGGTTTTTAAACATGAACCCGGGGGTGTTCTGTGGAAAGAATAAGAGGTCAAGTACACTCCACAAACCTGTGTGGCAAAGCTGTTGATTGTAAAAGGCCTTACCTGCAGGTGATCAAGAAGTCTGCCAGGTGTAGCAACCATGATATTGACTCCATTGGCGAGTTTCTGGGCTTCGGCAGAACGGTTGCTGCCGCCCATGATGAGGCCGTATGTGTGCACATGATGAGTCATCAGCTCTTTTAGCACACCATATGTCTGCATGGCCAACTCACGAGTGGGAGACAATATGACCACTCCAGTCCCTGATACACACACACACCGGAGCCATGTCACACCTCTAAGGTCATACTTACATCTATGCTATGACTATAACAATCAGAGAATGACAATATGTACACTCACCATTTCTGGGCATAAATTTGAGTTTGTAGATAAGCTCAATGGAGGGAATCAGGAAAGCCAGAGTTTTACCGCTTCCTGTTTTAGCTGCAGCCAACACGTCTCTGTTGTACAAGAATGAGCATCTCTCTCAAACATTTATATGTGACCCTGGACCACAAAACCAGTCTTAAGTCGCTGGGGTATATTTTTAGCAATAGCCAAAAATACATTGTATAGGTCAAAATTATTGATTTTTCTTTATGTCAAAAATCATTAGTATATTAAGCAAAGATCATGTTCCATGAAGATTTTTTGTGAATTTCCTACTGTAAATATATCAAAATAGTCCTATCCTAACAAACAATACATCAATGGAAAGCTTATTCAGCTTTCAGATGATGTATAAATCTCAATTTTGAAAAATTGACACTTATGACTGTTTTTGTGGTCCAGGGTCACATATAACCAATAAACAAACGTGATGATTACCGTACCACTGAAACCCCACAAAGTCTGATGCACCGCAAACTCACCTTCCTTCCAGCAGAGGTCGTATGGTCTTGTGCTGGATCTCAGTCATGGTTTCAAAGCCCATTTCCTTCACTCCCTTCAGTGTATTCTCACTAACTACTTCAGCCAAAGATGCAAATGACTTGTCCTCGAACGCACCTGAGAAAGTCACCAGTGAGGAAATCAAATCATAGTTACCTATTCATGTCTATGAGAAAAAATAAAAAAAGTTGAAAACCTGATTTATTTGTTCTTCACCGGCTAATTGAATAAAAACAGCTTCAGTGAAATTAAGATTTAACTTATCTTACCATTTATTTTAATAGTAATATAACATCCCTCTATTTTTGTCACTCAATTACATATAAATGGTCATTTTTAAATTATTTTTGTCCAAAAAACAAATAATAAATTGATATATATTTTTTGAAAGAAAACTGTTTCAAAAGGTTTTGTATTTCGAATAAAGCAATACAGGTGTTCTTTATCAGTTAACTTAATAATAGGAGCTTTTGTATAATTCTCTTTTTTATTAATAATAATAATAATAAATCATGCATCTTATATTTTGTCATTCAATAATATGCCCAGTAAAAAAAAAAAAAATCTGCAATTTTTTCCTCAAAACAGCCAAATTGATTGGACATCTTTCATTATTTTTCCCACTGAAAAGAGTGGATAACTAAACAAACTAAACCAGGCTCACCATATGTGACTCAAAGCAGACTGTGTTTAACAGTGTTTTAGGTTATGTCATGTTTACCTGTGAGACCAGTAGGAAGCTCTGGTCCATCTTCATCACTATCATCCTCTTCTGCAGAACCCTCGTTGTCATCATTTCCATTCTCAGGCACCTTATCAGGCTCTGCACATTCCTCCTCCTGTTTCTCATCTTCCCCATCTGATGCTTCTGTTGTCTCTTTAACATCATCCTGCTTTTTGACCTTTTTCACACCTACAGGACCAGATCCATTACTACAGAGAATATACATTCATCTCAAATGCTTTAATTAAATTGCATATTTAGCAGCCAGCTCTCTAGATACAAATATTGCCCACTGACAATCCCATAGTGATTAACCACTAATTATAACAACAACATCACAGCAATATTAAATACTCACTAGATGCTGCGTCCCCTGCACCATCCAATTTTCTTTTCTTTTTCTTCTTGATTTTCTGTGAGGTTTCGTTCTTCTCAGTGGAGATACTTTGCTGTTGCTGCTCTTCACTGACGTTTGGAGCAGAATCAGATTCGTCCAGCACAACTTTTACCTCTGCCAGATCAGAAACAAATAACATCAACTCCGATATAAAATAAAGAGTACGCACACTCAATATGAGGAGTCGGTTAATGTATAATGTTAAAGTTCCTCAATACAAATACTAAACAACACATAAACACCATTGCAAATAATATTTTATTAAACTTATGTCATGTTGCTAGTTTAAATACAACTGACTAAAATATAAGACCAAACTTGACGAATGCACCGAGCAGTGTGATTATCACATGCTAGATCCTAGATAACGTCTGAATCAATTAAACACCGCGTTCATCTTTACAATTAAAAGGGAAAATCACCTTCACCGTTTTCCTCTTCTTCCTTCTGAGCTCTGAGCAATTTGCGTTGTTTATTTTTATCATTTCTCTTCTGAATTTTCTTGCGGAGAATCTTCATCTGCATGTCCGCCATGGCTGTAGACAAACACGTGTGTGCGTGCTGCGTGGGGTCCTTCGCTCAGCTGACTGACTCATATTATGCCTGACTAAAAATATCAAAGACCCTTTAAAACACTTTTCATCTTTGGGTTCCGTCGTTATCAACAGAGACACCGTGTGGGTTTTGACCATTTAATTTCCTATTTGGAAAAAATTACGTGAAAGGAATAGACTACTCGTCGTTTTATGTTTAGTTTAACGAACGAAAAACTAGAATTTGGCTCAATTTCTCATTTTTCTCCAACATTCCATTCGCACATGTGGTTAGAAAAACTTGATTGGCCATCCTACAGTATCTTCTTTACTGAAATATTAAACAAGGGGGTTATGTAAATGATACAAAGACCTAAATAAATAAACAACATGTGAGGCGGTGATAAATGCCGTAGTAGTGGCTTAAAAGTTGTTGCTTCTGTCCTGTGTACGGATGGAGCTTAGTAGTAGACCAGTAGCAATTAAATAAATATTAATTCCTTGTATGAGAAACATTGGCATACATACATTTCGGTTCGGCTGACTGTAAAATATACACTTTGCTTGAAGCATTGACGCTCTCTAGTGGTGGAATGGAGGAAATATTCTATCGATTTTGACACGTGTCCGTGTTTGTAACGTCGCGTGGCGTTTGTTTGTTCATTGTGCGCACCTGATCTTTATGAAATTTAACTTTATGCTATTAAAAATGATAGAATTCTCCCGTTGTGCATAAACGTTCACCGCTGCACACTGTTAGTAGACAAATTAAACTACTAAAAGTATGAAGTGTTGTAAGAGTTTACTTACGTTGAAACACGCTGAAAACTATTATACTAAAATGATTCAAATAACCTCGTTTTATTGTCAGCATGTGTTGCTAAGCATATTTGTCTTTTGTCTGTGCCACTACAGGGGTTGGGAACTGCACACTGAAATGGCAAAGAACACAGTGGATTTAGTGCTGATCACTGAAGTGTGCAGCTTTCCACATCATGGAGTACCACACACAAAATCAGCCTCATTCAACTACACTGACCTCATGACTACACAGGAATTGGAGGAGTATCTGGGTAGAAACCAATTTCTTTTGTCAATAAACTCTGTTTCATAACCAGCACATTTCACAAGCTGAACCTAGACAACCTACTGATACACATTATCCCAGGGAACAGATTTGTACCATCAGTCATGCAAAAAAGAACAATGCTCACATTATATACAAAATACACACTCACAGACACATGCACGCACACACCACCTCTGTTAGTGTGATACAAATAACACAAGTTTCTTCGTAACACTCAAACATACACTAAATTTAGGACATCAAAATTTACTATTCAAATGTATATAACACTTATGGCATTTTTCCTGCAAAATATTTTTTAAGCTTATCAAACTGAAGGGTTCATCAAGACAAGGCTACCAAACAAACAGGTGCTATCATACAGTTCAAAAAGCTTTGTGAAAGATACATAATCATTAATCAGTTACAAAAATATGAATCTCAAAAACATTGTGACAAAAAGCAAAGAAATAAAAGATCCTGAGTAATGACTTTATTTTGATGTCTTCAGTCTGTGATGAACAAAAGAACCAATTCTCTCCAACATTATTGAGAAATTATCTGCTAGCAAGGGGAATGTTTAGGGATCTGTAAAATCCATGTTTATGTACAATAGTGACATTAATATTAACACCAATATCTATTTTATAAATGGCCAAGTTTATTATAATTATTGTTTTTTAGAAACAAAATTCATTACATTAAATATAAACAAATATAAGAAATTGTGTGTGTGTGTGTGTGTGTGTGTTTTAAGGCCATCTGCATCATAAATCATGTATTTGATATTTCATATCTAATAATAAAAAAGAAAAAAAATCTGATGATGGTTTGAAAAGAAGAATGCCACAATAACACTGTAATAATAAAAAGAATTACTTTTAAACAGAAATGTATAAACTGACTTACATAAAATACAAAATAATATTTTAATTAGTTTCAAGAAAAAGTTTCACTTTAAAATACAGAAGTCATCTACATCATACAAAAATGATCCACATTCATTCAGTTCACATTCCACCAGGTGATATTTAACTAAGAAACAGTCCAGTATTGTGAAAATTTGCTAAAGGCACCTGTAATGCTCCAGTAGTCTCGGGTCACTTCAGTACAACATGGTAGCCATCATTACTTTCATCTGCCATCACACAGGAAAAAAAACATAGCCAATATTAAACACGCATGTTTCTGAAGTGTAAATGCAATGGAGAATCAGACACATACTTTGTGATATTTGAAGTGATAATTTTTGCTTTACATTTTAAATAGTAACTTTTTTTTTTTTTTTTTTTTACAAAGACATTCCATTCTAAAGGACTCTTTAACAGTTGCCTGTTCAGTGAGTCATGAAGGTCAGAAGTGTGACTTAACTAGATGCTACCTATGATTTCTATGTATTATATAGAATTCATGCTTATCAAAGTGTTTGCATTTAATGTAAAGTCAGCAAATATTTAGCCTTCTGAACACAATTTTTTTTGTGCAATGGCGATTTTCACCTCATAACTCCAGCTTGATAAACATGCAGCCCAATCAGTATAGTTAAGGTAAAAATAGCATGTCCATGAAGTTACCTTTCATAGTGCTGATAATGAAGCTGGTCTCTTCTGTAAAGTTCTGCACCATCTAAAAAAAAAAAAAAAAAAAAGCCAAATACATCTAGAGTGACCTGAATGCATTGTTGCACAATTTACTGATTCTTTTTAAGTGTATGCTTGGGTTACTGTATTTCCTGGCACACTAATCTGTCTTAACAATGAGTAACTGGTTTCAGTTATGAATTTAAGGAAAAGTGTGTTGCTAAAGACCAAGCCTATCATGCTTTTTGTCTATTTTTGGAGTGTATGGAGAAAAGCAGTGTCAACATTCTATTAAATACCTTTTGTGTTTTACAAAGAATCAGTGTTAGAATATTTAATTTTGGGTAAATTAATATTGAGTCCTACACATGACGTGGACCATACATCATGGCCACAAACTAAGAATTAGTTCCCACAACTTAATTTTTTCCCTCATTTTAATTAAATGGGTGCACGTGTTGAACTAATTTGTTCCCTTGTTTTAATTAAATCAAAACAAGGTAACAAATTACTGGCCTTAATTAATTAATTGAAGGAACATAAGTTAATAAGTCATGGGAACAAATTCTTAATTCGTGACTACAATTGAACTAAAACGAGGGAACGAGTTCTTTATTCATCACCACAATAAATACATTTTTGTCTGCATGTTATCTGCGAAGCTTGCACACTAATCCTAAAAATAATTGTCAAAAAATAAACAAACTAAATTTATTCCTGATATACAAAATGTACACTACCTTTGGGGTCAGTACTTTTTTTTTTTTTTTTTTAAGAAATGAATATTTTTATTTAGCAATCAAGCACTAAATTGGTCAAAAGTGACAGTAAAGTCATTTATGTTTCAATTTCAAATATATATATTTTTTAAAACTTTCTATTCGTCAAAGAATCGTAAAAAAAAATATCACAGTTTCCACAAATATTTTAAGCAGCTCAACTGTTTTCAACATTGATAATTAAAATGTTTATTGAGCAGCAAATCAGCATATTAGAATGATTTCTGAAAGATCATGTGACACTGAAGACTGGAGTAATGGCTGCAGATTTTCCATCTCAGGATTAAATTGCACTATACATAATAAAATAGAAAAAAGTTATATTATTTCATCAAAATATTTCACAATATTACTGTTTTTTTTTACTGTGTCAAATAAATGCAACCTTGTTTAACATTAGAGACTTATTTCAATAGAACTAAAAACTCTTACCAAACCCAACTTTTGGATAAACTACTCCTTGGATAGGGTTATATTAACCAACAGTTCTCAAAAGATCTGTAACCTCTGGAATGCTCTGCACTTTCTGCCCTCTTACCTCATCTGAAACCAAGACGTGGATCCCCGTCGGCCCCTGTCTGTATACACGACGGATTTGCTGTGAGGGAACATTATATAGATTGGCTATCTTCTCAGTGAGCTCAAGGACAGTTAGGTCCTCTAGGTAGAGAGCATGGTACACTAGACAAAAACAATTAGACAATTAAGAATAAATGTAATGCTTGTTTTGCATGTCACAAACATCATAAAGGACGCTGTGATGTCTCCTACCATCATCACCCGCTGCTTTGGTGTGCAGTTGGTTCCTGTTCTGTAGCTGGGATACATAGACAGTAAGACGAGGTTGTATACACCTGGGGAACATTGACACAGGCAGTGTTGGGTACATGTTTGGACACATATTAGGATGAATCGCAAGGGTTTGAATAAGTATACAGCTAACCTTCCTTTGATTGCATTGAAAAGACGGATGCCATCAGCAGGACCACAGATCTGAATAAAGTCTTCTCTACTCATTTTCAGCAGATCAGAACCTGAAACATTAACAAAGCAGTTCAAATAGTAGTCTAATAATTAAAGTGGTCATATGATGTTGCTAAAAAAGAACATTATTTTGTGTATTTGGTGTAATGCAATGTGTTTATGTGGTTTAAAGTTCAAAAAACACATTATTTTCCACATTATTGTTGCTCCTCTAAGCCCCGCCTCTCTGAAACGCTTCGATTTTTACAAAGCTCATCGTTCTGAGAAGCGAGGCGTTCTCTGATTGGCCAGCTATCCAGTGCATTGTGATTGGCCGAATACCTCAAGCGTGAGACGGAAATGTTACGCCCCTCACCTTATTGTGATGGCGCTTCACGGCGCGACCACACAAAAACAATAAAACCCATTACAAACAAGGCATTTGTTGCATCCAGTGGGAACATAATTACTGATTATAATGACTTATACTGTCTTTTTACGCGTCGTAAACATTACCATGTCTGCATTTGTGATTGGAGAAACACAGACAACAAGCACTACTCTACACTGCTCAACAGTGGTCAGAAGCGCCAGACTGTCCTTTCAAAGTTGAAATTGACCCACTTTATAGAAACAGCCTTTGTGCAAGCCAGCATTGTAGCTTCCAAGTTCAGGAAATAGTCCTCCGTAAAATGTGCTGCACACACTCGAATATTTGCGTTGTACTGCTCTGGAACAGTGTTGTAAATACAACTTAACCACTGATTTCTAGTTGTGTCCTCTTTTGGAAGCCCAAACAAAGTACTTTTGCTTTCACAAGGAAACACAGCGTCTCCAGGACATGGCGTCGGCGGCAGCAACAATACTACAGCGAGAATAACAGTTCTGCCTTCTTTCACTGCATATACATTTGGGCGGTCTTATGAAAATCTCCCCACATCGTGACGTAGACATGTGGGGGCATGTTTGAACGAGCCGTTTTAGGAGGGCGTGGTCGAGTCTTAACTTTTATAAAGAAGATCTCTTTGGTTTTGAGACTTTAGTCTTTGCAACTTCAGGGATCTTATCTATGCATGAACAGCTTGTAACACTCCAAAGAGAAATGATGCGATTTCAAGTTTTCCTATGACCCCTTTAAAATTGTGTAATTTCTTGTAAAAACGTGAACACAATGAATTTGTGTTCATTAATTTCACATTAATTTCTTATTAATGCTTAAAACAGTTATGCTTCTTAATATTTTTGTTTTTACAGTTTTTACTGTCACTTTCATTCTGTTTAAGGCATTTTTGCTGAACAAAACTATTAATTTATTTAATTTTTTTTTAAATATCTACTGAACCCAAACTTACTAACGGCAGTGTGTAATTAATTCATTAAATTCTTTAAAGAATAGATAAAAACAGTTTTCATTTACAGAATATTTGTGTGTTCAGTGTTTTTTATGCTTATCTAAGTATCAAGTTGTTAGTTTAGCAATATGTTAACTCTAAACTATTACATTTAAATTAAAATCTAAAAAATAAAATTTTAGTAGAAATGGTGCCTTCATAGGCAGTTCACTAGAATTTGTAACAGACCCAGTAGCTGTAATTCTCACTGAATATTTCAGCTCACCTGAGAAGCCAGAGAAGAGCCTGCAGAAAGAGGAGAACCTATTACGATGGAGCCACTGCTGCGTGTCCTGCATGGAGGACGATGGCAACAAGTGCTACATGGCAAAAAGAAGAAGAATAGCATCATCCATGTCCTTAAACACAAACCTATAAAGATAAGAGAGTATGGCATTAATGTTTTTAACCTGCCCGCTATACTTACATCAGAGCAGCTGGGCAAAAGTAGCTCCCCCTGCTGGTCTGGAGAGCAGTTTCTATAAACAAAATAAAACAGGAAAGTCGCTAGTTATGTTCATGTTTATGAGTTTATGATGTGATTTCATACTGAATAAGGACTCACTCCTCTGGGAAGCTGTAGGACGTGTGAGAGCTGTGATAACCAGGAGATGGAGTGTTGCTTGTTCTGCTGACTGATGGGGCTTCAGGCCAAGGGGAGCACTGAAAGAAAAATAAATAGTTTACCTATGTTTAGTGACTGTTTCGGACCCACCTCTTGACCTTCTTCTCAATATGGGTTGCTTTGGTCCAACAAGCAATCATGTGAATTCCAGTCACATCTTGCTTGTGCGAGAGAGCTTAATATTTCACTATGACCAGTCAAAGTAAAGGAAAATGAGACATGGAAAATACAGTGGTTATAGATGTTTGATGTAGACCGCTAGCTTGAAAGATTGCAATCATTAACATATAGACAGATAATTCAACCAAAAGTGAAAACTGTCATCGTTTACTTACTGTTCAGATACTGTATTGTTTTCTGTCTTCCTTGAAATACAAAATTACGTATTAGGGAGAATGTCAAAGCTGCTCTTTCAACAATGGTGATTTATGCTGTCAAGCTCCAAAATGGAAAAAACACCATTAAAGTGTCATAAAATTAGTCCATATGACCTGATGAATTGAAACAGAATTGCTAAAAGGTAAATGGAACTGGTTCTCAGATATCACGACCAACTTTGTGAAGCACTGTTTCTGTTTTATGGAAGGTAACAATACAGCTCTGAAATGATATCATGATGTCTAATGACACAAACAAGCTCAAATGCCACCAAGACAGATGTCTCACCTCAGTCAGCACTGTCGTTTTATAGGATGGTTGATATTTTTCTCTATCCTGAGGACTCTTTTTCTCAATCTTCTCTCTGTCAGTCTTGAGTTTGCGATCTGCACCTTTTGGCTTAAGGAGAGAGAAAACATTAAAGGGATAGTTCACCCAAAAATGACAATTCTGTAGTCATTTACTCACCCTCATTTTGTTCTTCTTTTTTCTGTGGAACATAAAAGAAGGTATTTTGAGAAATAAGTGTTTTTTGTTGTCCAAAAATGGAAGTCAATGGGGCCAGTGTCCCAGCATTCTTGAAAATATCTTCTTTTGTGTTCCACAGAAGAGAAAAAATGCATGCAGGTCATGACATGAGGTTCACAATCTAACATCTCCACAAAGCACACTGCGTATCACTTATCTTTTAAGAGTCCATAAGATGCTCTACCTTGAAGACTTTGACCTGGCAGCTGGCGGAGCACATGTGTTCAGTGTATTCTCCGTGCTCGCCGGCTGCGAAGGTGTCTATCTGAATGCGGAAGGGGACGCCCTTCTCTCCTCCGTGTTTTCTAGGAGTGAACTCAGTACTAATGCAGTTTACCTGGATATAAGGAAACAGAAAATTTACCACTGGTGTTACTCAGTTTAGAAAACTAGCATATAGGGAGGTCAGGGAGAGAGAAAACATGTACCTGAATGAACACGGAGGCATTTTTGTCAGGATCCCAGAGAAACTCTATGGTGTTGAGCTGCAGTGGGTGGGCCCGCAGCTCCATTATGCCCACTGACAACGGGATATCTGACCATAACACACTGAACATAGTAAATCATGACAAAATGATAACACATTAGATTAGAAATGTGTTTTATTAGGAAAGCAGGTCCCACCTATATCCAAGATTCTGTCTCCTGGTCGGTTCCACCTCCATCCCTCCAGCTGCTGATGCTCTGCGTACTGCAGCCGTCGGTCATGAAAAACAACACGCACAATGCTCTGAAAACAGCATAGGATAGATTGGTGTCAAGAAAGCATCACACACGTAGCCATGATTAAAACCAAGTATTAATTCCTTGCATTGTCTTCAGTATTTCATAAAGCTCACATTTAAGACTTCAATATTTACTTTAATGTTGCCACAAATGTTTACAATTAGGTTACTACAAGCTACAAAATACACGTGTATTGACTGCATTACATTTTTAATTTGGTATGTTGCATATTGTTTTTTCGCTTTGACTATGGTGCATTTGTAACTGTATGTTGTCATTTATAATATTTAATATTTTTAATAATAATGTCTTTGTATGTGTCACATGCCTTAAGACTGTGGATGTAAATTAGCAATATTGCTATAATCCAGCATATTTACATTTTGTAATTTTATACTCATGTTCATTAACAATCATTGTCGCTATTGAACAAATAAACCTTGAACAGGCCTCCTGTTGGACAGCACTTAACTAAAAACTTTAAAAAATTACTATCAGTTTTTGAAAACGATTTGATAATATTTCAAAGAGCATCTTATACGTCACTATAAGAACATCTGACCACCTCTACAAAAGTTCACATCATTATAAATTTATAAATACCACAATGTTTTACATTTTTCAAAACAATTGTTTATTTTAGGTTTAACATAAAAAACTAAAGTAATTAATAAAAAATAAATCTGGCTATGAATGTGGAGGGGAAGATTTAGCAGTACTGTAACTAGTTTATAGAAAGGTGATGCATACTGAAACAGGTTACATGATGTAAAAACACGTAATTCCTTTAACCTACCTTTACATATTTACTGCTTATATCTGTATACTCCACTAGTTTCCTGTTAAGCATACGGATTTCATAGGACAGACCTATAGTGCATTAAAACAAGACAGATTGAAATGAAAAGGCAATTAATCAGAGAAAAAAAAAGTAGTGAGAAATATACACCGTTCGTCTCACCTTGTACAATCATTAAAAAAAAAAAACACATTGACAGTACAGTTTATAATGTTCAATTTTATGCCAATGCAAAAATGATTTTATTATAATGTAAAAACAAACAAAACAGAACTTATAGGTTCATTTTATGCAGTGTGTTGTTGGTTTTGAAATAATCATCTTCAGACATCAATAACTTTTGGTTACTCCATGATGACAAACGTACAGGGTGATATGAACTGGCAAAAATATTACCATTAGATGAAAATACATAAATCCTAGTGTTTTGAATGCAGCATTAAATGTTGGCTTAAGCTGAACAAGCACAAAAAGGTAAGTAATTTAACATTACCTTGATTCAGATATGTGAGAGTTTCCTCCTGGAGTTTCACAGCTGGAGATGTGGCTGCACAAAGCACATAATGAAAAGGAGACACTCGGATCTCAGCGGACTGCGGCTCCTCTTCATGCTTGAGAAACGGAGTAAGAGCATCTCTGAGAGGAAATAAGCGAAGCAGAAGCTCAAACATCATACCAAGTGGCCACACTAACACAAAACACAATATACATTAACATCTATTTTTTCACTTGCACTCAAGAATCATTGTAGATAATGATTGAGATTTACCTTGACGTGGCTCCTCAGAAAACAGATGTTACTAGCTGATTATTGACTTGCTGCTTAGATAGTCACCTAAGCTGTCATACGTTTTCTTTATCTATATAACGTTACAGTACTTTCTTAGTTCCCTCGTTAAAGACTTTTCAAGTATACTAATATTTTTTAAAGAGTGTTAAATATTTGTTAAACTTTGTTAATGATTTTAAATTGTATTTATTTACCTTTTTAAGTTGTAAAATTTTAAATAACAATAAATAAAATAAAATCTCCAGTCTACTAAGCTCGCGTGACTGAACTTACCTTATATAATTAGTTTGCGCGTGTTGTTGATAGGTTTCAGGATGGCTGTGCCAAAACAGCATACTCTCCAGTTCGGTGACGCTCTTATCCAAAAATATGAGTAGTCAAATTCGTGGTCGCCGGTGAGGGGACCGTGAGGGCCGCAAAGGCTTTTCTGAACCCAACGTGTCCGCTGTCTTTTATGGTCGCGTGACGGCCGTCAGGTGACCTGTGAGTGTCCCTCGCTCTGCACCGACGCTCTGACGGACTCTTCTGGACCACTCGTTTAATAACAAACGCAGCTGGTAAAACTGATACCGTGTACCTCAAAGGTCAAGACTGAGTTTGCTGTATTAACTAGATTATGCAATATAATGTTTGAGTGCGCGCCAGTGTTTCTGTAGCCTACTATATTTTTACATCTGTATTGTTGAAAAGCCTTGATGTCAACTAATGGCAATACTAAAAATTTTGATATTCAGATGAATCTCACAAAAACGGTCAAGAATGTCCTGGTTATACTTCACCCAAACTTAAAATAAAAGGTATATACATATAAACAAGTCCAAATCTATTTTGCGCAAATAAAAACCTACTTTTTTAAACCATAGGTCTACTAACAATACACCATGACAGTATTTTTGTGTAGTATTTGATAGTGGTTGATCTTGATGATTTTGATAAAAAAATAAAAAAATCTGTCTGGACTGAATGATTCATTATTGCTTTACAGAGAATAATACTTTTTTCCACATTGAATATTTGAGAAAAATGCAGTTTAACATAATTTGTTGTCATAAAAAATAACTTCACAATGCAAAATAAATAAAAAATAAAATATATTATTTAAAAATAGCTTCAGATTCTTAATGCAATATATAAATTTATGTTTTGATTTTGAGGTGACATGTAACCTGGTCATTTCTTTTGCACTGGACTCACAAGGACTGAATACAGGTCATCACATGTGACTTTGTTTATAAATGTACTGGTGCATGAATTGTGATAAATACCAGAGTTGCTGATAGCACATTCAACAGCCCCAAAACAAAAAAGATAGATTTTAGAGTTTGAAATAATCATCACAATAAATTCATGTTTCTGGTTGTTTTAATTCTAGGCCAAACTTAGGGTGGTGTAAATCTATCACAAGCCTTTCGGAAGAAAAAAAAAAAAAAAAAAGAAACAGAACAAAAACAAAAACTGTACATTGGGACAGGAAATGAAATAACAAATTTATAAATACAAGAGTGTATCTGTGTCCAATGACAAAACGTAAAGTCTAACATGCGTAGTGAATTATTTGATGGAATACCATTAGAGGTCAACATTTGAGGAAAACCAAGGGGCCACGTTTAACTTAATACTTGCATCGTTGATCCTCACAGTTGGCTTTGTTCTTTCATTAACAGATTGCTTTTATGAATAGCCCCAGTCTAAACCAAAATGTTGGTTCATGGTCTGAACCGGTTAAAAACCATTAGAAAGAAATGCTGCAACAAACAAGGGTACGCACACTTAGCTTACCAATAAAAGCCACATGCCCCAGTATATAATACTTAAGGAAAGTAGGGTGCTTTCAAATGTCTGTCCTTAATTTCTAATATGGTCTGGTTCACAGTCTGAGACAAACAGACATTTTGGTCAACTCTGTGAGACCCATTTGAGCTTTGCACTTGTCTACTTCCCCACACGGGCAACATATTAATAATAACAATAATAATAATACTGTATTTACAGACCGACCAGACCGCTGTCGTGGCACAAACAGCCAAACCTAGGTCAGTCGCGGCAGCACAGGATGGTTATGTCGTCAAAACATGCAGGCTATTTGTTAACGTGCAAAAGAGTGCAACATCATTTTTACCTTAATTTTGTGGGGGAGGGAGAAGCAATGATTGTAAGGTATGTACAAAACACAACGCTCAGCACTTAACATCAGATGGGAAAAATCTCCAGATGAACAAGGAAAAAGAGAGTTCAGAGCTTTCAGAGAACTTAACATCACCTCTAGTTCTTGAGTCAGATTAGAGGGTTTTCATTAGTGTCATGGACACGTGCTGCGCAAACTTGCAGCGCCATGCTTTAGCGATGTAGTAAGAATGCCTGTGGACACGTATATCTTAACAGTCTGAGTTCTGAAAACAGAAAAAGGAACGTAAGGCATAGTAGTTTGGAAATTTCCATCACAATCCTCTTGCTCCAAGAACAAAGCGGTAATCGCTTTCATTCATTGTTTCTTGTCTGAAGATGCTCCTGGTCATGTTTCTGACTCCACTGAGTGTTTGTCAACTTTTAAATGTCCAAATGTGTTGTGGCTTGCACGTTTACTCACAAAACCTTTCGCTTTTTTTCCAAAGATGAAAAGAAAAGCTCTACATTCAGAAGTTTGTCCTTGGATTCTGTAGTGAGGCCCACATTTTGAACACATAATCCATCTTATAATAAAATCAACACATTTGCTTTACATTAGCCTTTTTAAAGACTTGGAAACAAACATAATTTCCTACACTTTCAACATTACGGGATGTGGTATTGCGGTCCCATGAAATAAAATGAATATAAGAATGTTTTAATCCTACATTTTTTTGGTTGTCATTGTAGCCAAACCCACAAATTACTTACATTTTTCTCTTTTCTTTACATTTATCACTCGGCCAGCCAAATGATCCACTAGCATTAACTGAGATTCAAGTGATGTATTAGTTAACCCAACTGTGCCCGTTTAAAATATCCAAATAACTCAATTAATCCTTTAACACCGCTTGCAAACATGAATAAGTTATTACTAATAAATGTAGTTAACGAATCACCTATAGCTTGTTTGCTCCAATTAAGGAAGCTATGCCAATCATGGAAGATCTGTTCCCTATCAAAAAGCCGGCATGCATTTTTCTTGATCCAAACCCCTTTACATTCAATGTTCCACAGATGGAAAGATGCATGAGACATTAACTAAGAGGCTTTCAGGAGATGGACGAAAAGAAATGTCTGATTGCAGTGAGCAACGCATCTCTCTGGGAAAATCCAGCAAGACTGTGATGAAGCAAAAAAAAAAAAAAGGATGTCTGGAGGAGGCACAACTATGTTCCCAAATGCACATGTAGGGCACTGATTAGAGTACATCCGGCTAGCTGTGAGACGACACGTCTGAAGAACTGCTGCTGTTGCTGTTGGTGGTCTGGGCCCTCTTAATATACAGATTTAGCAACTTCATCTGTGGAAATAGAAGCCAGAGGGAGAATTTCAATACAACATGTTCTAATACTCATACAGACATCTGACTTGTTTCGCAGATAAGAGCATGTATTTACACTTTCTAGTTATGTTATCTTAGAAGGTCAGGGTTAATGTTTACTTTTGCATTGTGTCTAAAAATGTGAACATTTTCTCTTAAGGGCAACGTAGGTGATTTCACAAAATATTATGCAATAAATTGACCATTTCACAGAAACAATACTCAGCACAACACTGTATCAATAGCAGTATTTTGAATGTGATGGAGTGGAAACTTTATGAAATTTAAGGCAATTAAGCCTTAAAGGAAAATTCAAAAAGGATTCTTCAGTACTGTAATGTGAAATGATTTACTAATGATTTATTTAAATTTTTATAGTATTTACACACTATGATAGCTTCGATTGTACTATACACATTGTACTATGATTGTACTACGTTTATGCACATTTACATAAAAGAACAAAAAAAACATTGTATTACAGTTATGAGAAAGGTCAAATTTGTGCTTAACAATCTTGACAAATATTACAATACAAGAATTCATGATTGAATTCATAAATATATATATTAACTATTATATTTCCATTAACTAATGTAACAGATACAACTTTCGATTGTAAATGTTGAACTTAACCAAGTACAACTAAGTACTGTTCATGTTGACTAACGTAGTTAACTAATGTTAACAAATGAAACCTAAATGAAACCATTCTATAAAAGTGTTACCATTTTTTTTATGGACTGTGCTGTGAAGCCCAAGTGCAATGAAAGTAGACCAAATATAAAAACTTTGACCAGATAAAACCAGAGGAGGGCACAAATAAATAGAGGACAGAGTGATAAGCAGGTTGAACAGAGTGAACCTTTTGGTGGACTTTGAGTTGGCGTGCACGTGAACTTACCTTGCTACCTGTGAGCTGGGCCAAGTGTGGCTTCAGCTCCTCACCAATCACAGAGTAGATGGCCACCAGACAGAACACACTGGCCTTGCGAACACTACTCTCTGTGTTATCATAGCCCTGCAGACAGATAGATGGTTTCAGCATTAACATCTTCACACACACACACACACACACACACCATCAAGAGTGCAAAAGTACAAAGTGTTGCATGTTGACTATGCTCCCAGAGTTCCCAATGCAGACTATGCTAAAACACTTTATACTGACCCAATTTTGTCCAGTGGGGTTAACAAAGGTCAAACTAACAAAGGGGCTACAAAACGTAGTCACTGAAAAGCGTTCCCCATCTTGATTCTCATTCTCCATTCTGGTACATTGAGTTTGGGTATATATGCAATGTATGCAACTACTTGCCCAGACATTCAAAGATATCTCCGTGAACCTGATATCAAGTTGGAAGTAGTTCCAAAGTGACAGAAGCAAAGAGATGAACTTTTTAATCATAAAATGCAGCCAATATGCAATACTCACTTGTAGGAGGCCAGGGATGATGTCTGGCATCAGCTGATGCAGCGACTCCCTGGCAATGCGCTCAACCACTTTGGTCTGCATCTTAATAGCAGCCAGGTTGATGGGATAGTCTGCGGTCTGTACGATGGGACACAGCACTTTGATGCATTGCTCTGGGTGAATGGAGCCAGCTAACGTAGAGGCAGCCTCTTCAGCCGCCCTAACCACCTGCATATATAACATCAAGAAAGCACTTGATTGAGTTTGTGACGTTTAACAACCTGAGATCTAACATCAAATTGGATGGGAAAAATAGTTTAATTTGGATTAGGTGACAGTAATACAGATGGCTACTTTCAGTACAGTCTTCAATCCGCATGTCAAGGGAATATACATGAGTACATTTGAGAAATGAACTGCCAATAGGCTTATTCTTCACATGCCTGTACTTCATTCATTTACTCATCTAGGTGTTGTGTTTGTTGACTTAGGTCACTGCATATTAGATGTAACCATGGTGCTCAGTGTCTGCAGGTGCAGGTGTTGGGTTTAAAAAGGGATTAAAGAGACCAATCAGTTCATTTTACTCCCAATGAGACTGTTACAAAGAAATAGTTACCTGGCCAGCCTGATTTCTCAGAAACAATGTGGTCACATGTTAGAGGTATTACGGTGACAATGCAGTTTAGTTTAAAAGAATATATTCCCATACTAAAATATATTCATACACTATAAAACCAGGTTTAATCTGATGGCATTACTATACATAAAATATCACAAACTGCCACTCAAAAGTCTGGGTTCAGCAAGATTTTTTTTTTTTTTAAAGAAATTAAAATTTTATTCAGCAAGGATTAAATTGTTCAAAAGTGATAGTAAAGACATTTATAATGTTATTATTATAAATTTTATTTCAAATAAATGCTGTTCCTTTGAACTTTCTATTCATCAAAGAATGGCGAAAAAAATGTATCACGGGTTCCACAAAATATTAAGCAGCACAACTGTTTTCAAATGATTTCTGAAGGCTTGTGCGAAATTGAAGACTAGAGTAATGATTTCTGAAATTTCAGCTTTGCCATCACAGGAATAACTTACATTTTATAATACACTAAAATAGAAAAGGAATTATATCAAATTGCAATAATATTTCACAATATTACTTTTAGTTGTGTATTTTTCACAAACATTAAAATACATTATTTTATAATTATAGTATAATAATTTATGGATTTTTTTCTTCCCCTTCACACAACATCATTAGTATTATTAAGAAAAGTCTAGCTTTCAACATAATAAAAATATTTGTGAAAACTCCTAAGAATTTAAATGAAAGAATACCCGATATATTTCGCCCCTGCTATAAGGAACAAACAACCCAAAGCAGCAATGAGATACTTTATTCACAACTTTTTGTAGTATGATTTTTCAGTATGATCATCACGATGTTGTACTGCTTAAATATCAGCTGGAGGCTAAAACAGATATTAGTTTATAAAGGTGGATTCTAACCTCTTTATGAGAGTCCTTATGAGCTTCTAGTGTTTTCATGATTGTGAGTTCTGCATAGTTCTTGAAGCGCGCTGGCTGGTTCCTCAGTATCTCCTTCAGAACCCGTAAAGCCAGTGCTCGGATAGTGTGCTGAATAAATAGACATAATGCATACTATCATTATTAACCACTACAAATACACACAGACACAGAAAAGCAACTGGATATATAAACAAAAAACATTAGGTTTAAATAGAATGTGTCAATTAAGGATGCCAGTTATATGATGCTCTGACTCACATCCTTGTCCCCGAGTGTCTCCAATAGCAGCAATAGGATTGTTTTGAAGTGTTCGTCCCACACAGCCAGGCTGTCTTCACGAGCAATCTTCAACAGCTCGATCAAAGCCCCCTTCCTCTCCTCCACTCGCTCGTTGTGATTAGACAGCTCTTTCAGTAGGTCTGCCACCAGATCTGTATGATTCAAAACAATTCAAGTCAGAGTTGAAGACGAGCTATTGTCCTACTTTGATTCTACTGGAGCACTTTTTTTTTTTGCTCATCTGTTTTAAATATATGATATTGTATATTACTGAATCTTACGAAACCTGTCAAGAACATGTATGGGTCATATTTCACCTCAAAAGCTGAAAAAAATTATAGTATGCTTAAAAAAACTATAATAAACAATAAAACTGAAGATTTTTTAATATATATTAAATATAAATAATAAAATACATCATATATTAAATATAAATAAAATAACTTTAAACTATTAAATTATTAAATTGTTAAGTATCTATACATTATGGCAGTACTTCAAATTCAGTATTATTTAGGATTCTGTATGTGCATATTTTTATTAGCTTTTAATTTATAATGATTTAATTTTTTTTAAAAGTAGTTATTGTAATACACTAAAAAAATACTACACTACAAAAATGACAATTACCAATAAAAAAGAAAAAAAGAAAAGGAAATTGCCAAAAAAAAAAAAACCCCTTGGTCCTAAAAATAGGATTTATGTTCTTTATGCAAAATATAAATTCTTTTCTCAATTTGATTTTGGGGTGAAATGTGATGTTTTTATAAGATTTCACCCTTCTGTCATTATTAGCCAGCAATGTGCAAAGTGAAAGTGTTTAGATGTTAGTTTTAGTTAGTAGTAAGAACGGTTTAAGTGTTCACTTAGGTTAATCACTCAGGTTAATCATATTTGCTTCCAAGTTATAACAATGTGTTACAACAATGTGTTTGCAAACAGTGAAGCTCTGTTAGTTGTACACCAAAACACATGTGAATCAACACTATCATCCTATTTAATTAGAACATAGAGTCATCTATATGACCATATTGCCTTATATTAGGTGGCCTGTAGCAGTTATCACAATGACCCTGTTAGCAAAGCAATAGTGTCATTTAAGATAGGTTGACATCACATCACATTGAGACACTGAGATGGATGACACTGAAAGAGAGGAGGAGGAGGAAGGGGAGGAAGGGGAAGAAAATGAAGAAAAGTGCAACAGTCTTGTTCAACTGTGCAGGTCTTTACCAGGAGTAAAGCCCTTGGGCAGCACCATCTTGTTCTCACCACAGTCTTGCCGACGGCCTGTAGAAGGGGAGGGACAGCAGGGGAAGTGATGACACACAAACTCTACTATCCTACGTGCTACACCTGCATCTCTGGCACTTACGCTTACAGGGGGTTAATCACTTATTTAGTTGAATTGAAAGGGGGCATTTCTGCACCAACAGTGTCTGCCCACTTTTTCAGCGATCTTAGTTAACAAAAAACATCTGTTTCTATGTAATTTTTCAAGAAGATATTTTTTTCTCCTTAAAATATATACACTGAGAGTGCAGGGATGATTAAAGAAATACTCGATTATGCTTATTTCAAGAAACATAAACTAAAAACCTGGGGTCTATTGTCTGACATCTGTATTGAGCATCATAAGATACAGTACTCTATTTGAGGCCTAGTCATCATAAGATGCTGAAATATGTAATAAATACATTTAAAAAAGGGATTTAATAACATTTTCATTGTTTTGTTTGTTTTTATATGCAACCATATGCCTGGATAATTTTTAGTGTTTATACTCAGATCATGAAGATTCGGAATTTCTTGCTATTTTTGTTTTTCCTCAACTTAAAGTGTTTCTTTACACAATCACAGACAATGGGAGCAGTATGGAGTACAGATGATTGTGAAAGTGAAGGTATGAGCTTTGAGCGGCGTATTGACTCACAGTCTCGGAACTGCTCCACGTCATCATCAAAAACAGCCTCCTTCAGGGCGCTTTTGTCATAGGCCGAGATCGTGTCTCCGTAGCCATATGGTGCGAACTCTCTTGACCGCGGCACAGCAAATGACCGTGGGGATGGTGTGTTAAGTAAAGACGTCTTATTATCCAAAGCAGTTCGACCCCCTTCCATTACGTCCAATCCCAGTCTTGCATCAGACCCTGGAGATGCCCCTTCCTTCCCAGCCTAAGACAGGAAGAGAGAAAGAGAAAGAGTGTTAAATATGTGCCAATTAGGGCTGCACAATTTGTCCAAAAAAATCAAATGTGGGTCAGTAAATCAGCAAAAGAGAGTGAAAAAGAATCTAAAAGAACCTAAATCACATGAGGTTCTTAGCAAAACCTAACAGTTATTTTTGGAAATCTAAATAAATAACTAAATAATAATAACAATAATGATAATAATAATGTATTATTATTTTTAAGTATTAAGTATTTTATTATTTTATTACATTTTATGACCCCATTTGTGGGTTTTTGATATTATTATTACTGTTATTATCTTTATTATAATTATTAATAACAATTTTATTTGTTTTTTAAAGATCCCGTTTAATGACCCCTATTTGTGTTTTTTGTCATCATTAATATAATTTATTTTTTTTTATTTAATAATAGCAAAAAAACACATTGTGTTTTTACTATTATTATTATTGACAATAATGTAATTCTTATTTTATTTAATTAAAAAAAAAAACAACAAAAAACCCCACAAAACAAACCAAAACAAAACAAATTGGGGTTATGAAATTCCCCATGTGTACACTTGTTCCTGTTTCCCAAAATTAAATCACTCACAGCATCATCCTTCTTCCCATCGCGTCTGATTGGCTCATTCAGGTCCTCTTGGCTGCGGTAACTGAAGCTTTGGATGGCTTCTGTGACACCGCGCAGCGAGCTAAAGATCTCATCAGAATTCATGTTCTCTGTGTCATACTCCAGCATACTGAAAAGAGAAATAGAGGGAAAAGAGGGAAAAACATTGACGTTGGATGGACTGCAAACAACTTACTTAAACAAGAAAGCTAAAGCATACGAAATATCTCAAAAAATTTGAGTGGACAACTCCAACATGCACCTACGGGTGAATAAATGGATGCTGTAAACATAATGAGTCAGTTCATTCCTGTGCAAAACCTATTTTACATGCATTAAAAAATCCTCCACATAGTATTGTTTCTTAGTTTTACATTTTAAATCAACCACCATCCACGGGGGGAAAGTCTGTACTTGGAATGGTGTCAAACCGCAGCCGCTAATATTTGTGCATACAAGCGCCTGTTAGGCTGGGAGTGGGTGGGAATCTAAGCACCCATCCCGCCCCTCCTCATTGTGTCAGGCTAGCGGGTGAGTTACCTTGGAGAGAGCGCGCAGCGGAAGGCCCTGAGGGAGGGGCCAGCAGGAATAGAGGAGTGAGACGGAGGAGTAGGAGGAGGAGGAGAGGGAGAAGGGTGCTTTAAGAGCCCATCGACACTCCAACCCCATAACCGACTGTGCCCACAGAACGGCCAGAGAGGGAGAGAACAGGGCAGAAGAGGAAGAAAGAGAAAAAAAGAGTGGTCCAGTCCGAGTGTTGTGGTTAGCAGCATGAGTTAATAAGTTTAAAAGGACCAGAAACCCCTAAATCGTCACCTATAGTGTTCTGCAGACCTCTTCAAAAGAGTTTTAGACCCTTCATGAGAGGATGACTATCTAGGTGATATGGCTCCCACCCCAGAAATGCAGAAATTCATTTTTAAGGGTTTCAGGTTATAAAGGGAAATTTTGAAGAAAACAACACAGCAAGTCCCAGTCAGACATTTAGTACATGTTAGAGTCATAAAACAGGGCGACAGGCTCTTGGAACTGCTGTAGAAGGTCTTCGTGCCCAGAGTGAGATCATGCATTAGTGTGGTCAGCATATGGGAAGAGGATGTGTTACCTGGGTGACAGACCCCCGTGGGAACAATTCGTGGGCGAGGTGAGAGGACTGGTCCTGCTGGTGGGGTGCCGGGGTGGTGTGCGGCCCATTGTATTGCTTGGTGAACTCTGTGAAGGAGATAAAGATGAAATTGTAAGCTAAACAACAGATCAGCTACAAAACAATATTACTGGCAGATATTTACCACTGTCTTTAAAGATAAACTAAAAATACTCAATTTGCTTGAACAGACTGACATGTCAATTTCTGTCTCAGACAACAGTGTGAATTACTTGATTTACTTCAATGAAGATTTTCAAAACTGTCTGGCAAGATAATGTTTATTTCACATCAACTATAAAATCTGAAAATGGCATCATAAATTCAGCTTCTTGAGCTGGATTCAGCTAAAAAAAATCCAATTAAGATGTTCTAGAGTTTAAAATGAAAAGAAACAAAAAAAACAGGAATTGCCCCTTTCAAAAAGGGGACTGGCTCTTTTAACTCTTTGGGTGGGCCTGTCATTTCAACAGTTCCCATTTTGATAATTTTTTCAACTAATGGTCTATCTCTTACCCCCATAATGTCTCTGCTGACACTAGTAACACAAAATATGACACTTCACCTTATAGTGTGACACAACTGTGTGTATTATGCCTTTATTTAGATAGGACAGTAAGTGGACAAAAAGGAAGTGGGAAAGAGAGGGGGCGGGATTGGGAAAGGTCCGTGAGCCAGGACTCAAAGTTGAACTGTCGGCGCTCTGCCCACGAGGCTATCGGCACCAGTGTATTGTTTTTACAACAAAAAATAAATGACACATGTATACCATTCAAAAGTCTTTTGTGAAAGAAATTAGTATTTTCATTCAGTAAAGATGCTTTATAGTGACAGATATTCAGATATTTAGTACATATATTCACTTAAAATTACAATGCTGTTCTTTTAAAAACTTTTATTCGTTAAAGAATTGTGAAAAAAGCTGTACCACAGTTTCCACAAAAATATTAAGCAGTATTTCAACATTTCTGAAGGATCATGTGACATTGAAGACTAGCTTTGCCATCACAGGAATAAATTATTTTAAAATATATTCAATTTGGAAAACGGTTCTTTGAAAACGCAATAATATTTCACAATATTACTGTTATTACAGTATTTGTTGATCAACTAAATGCAGCCTTGGTGAACATAACAGAACAGAACATAATACACAAAAAATCTTTTGAGAATATATTCAATCTTTTAATATAAAATCTAATAAGAGATGAAACAGGAGATCTTACCACACTGCTGGTGTTGCTTGAGTTCTTCAGATGGTTATGCAGGAGCTTGGTGGCTCCATCCTGGAATGTTTTAGGCAGAGCGCCAAGCAGCATGGTGAACTCAGGAGTGTTCAGCTCAAAGAGTGAGATCAGCACCACCTGGGCGGCCTGCACAACACAGCATATACCTCATGAGACACAGTACAACCACTAACACTGCAATGAACCGGAGCGCACTTATACATGCCGAGAAATGCCGGCGGTGATAACTCAGATCAGAAAGAGAGACTGTATAAGGAACTGTGACTGCAGTGCTACTATCAACAGAAGACAACTTGACCTGTTATGGCACCAACACACTAGAATTTTCCTGTCATTTATGAGAGCAGGTCAAGCTTGATTTCACAAACAAATTTCTATTTGCCAAAAGCTCCATCAGAGCTTTCTCTAGTGTGTAGGTGCCTTCAACTTCAGGGATGGGAATCATAAGAGACAATTCTGGTTCCAATTTTTCTTAATCTCCTTCTCGTTTCGTAGCGATTACATTAAAAATTCTTTAGTCAGGCAGAAGAAAACAGCTATTCTTACTGCGTTTACAGCTTTCAATTGCATTTTGTCAGGTGTGATAATTTCAGATTTCAACAGATCAACAAACCATGAATGAACTGTCATTTAAAACTGTATAAAATTGCATTATATAATTCTTGACGGTTAGTTCTGCTTGGATAAATGAACAAAAAGACGACAAACAAAATATCACTTTTATCGTAATGACAACAGTAGTTTAACACAGGCGAGATTCCCAACCCTGTTTAATGTGGCTCATATTTCACTCAGTTTACACAGAGATCTCAAATGTCATCTCAATTCAATTCTGTTTAATGTTAAACACATGCAAGAAAATTAATTCACTCTGTTATTCAGTGAAAAGAAATAAATATCTTAAGCAGTGGAGCATTGCAGCAATTAAGATACGAAAGAAACTTTAAAACACACTCAATTTTTAATTTAGTATTTAAAAAAAGACTGCTGCTCTCTTTAGACTTCTGGAGAATTGCATGTTAAGAGATTGTATTCAGCAGTCACTTCGCAAGGCAACGAGACAGATTAGAGTGAGGAGAGGGCACACGGTTAGGTGCAGCGGTTATGTGCTGGTTGTTGGTTAGGCCGTTGGATTGGCACTACCTGCTTGCACCTCTCTTCCAGGTGACCCTCTCCAGGAAGTAGAGCTGTAGTGCTGGGCCTGCCTGACAACTCCTCAAATGCCCAGTTATGAAGAGTCTGGGCCATCGTGTCAGGGCAAGTGGGTAACAGACAATAAAAGAGAAACTGATGACCAGTGGTTGCCTTTAGACAGCAACTGATATTGGGAAGAAATGTCCTGCATCTGTTCATTGTGACTAACTGATGTTCAACCTACATTTCAAAACTAACAACCCAGTAACTGTGATAAAAAAGCTACACAACATATACAAAACAAAGCCTGTCTGAGGATGATTCATAAAGGGATAGTTTTCTGTCATCATTTACTCACCCTCATGTCCAAACCTGCATTATCTCTTGCAGTGTTCATTTTGGCAGGCATTTTTGATTTAGTCTTAGTCTTTATCTTGAGACGAAAATGCTTAATAGTCTTAGTCACATTTTAGTCATTTGAGTCTTTCATAGTTTTAGTCTAGTTTTAGTCGACGAAAAGTCATTGCATTTTCGTCAACTTTTAGTCATTACTTTTAGTCAAACTGCAGTTACCAACATTTATTTTGGTAGCTATTGTATATGTAGTATTCAAACAAAAATAGTCATCAGTTCTTCTCTCTTTAGACTAAATTTAGATCAATTAAGCTTATGAGAAATTTGAATCAAGGATTGAATTTGGAAAAACTAGAATAAATTTTCATTTTTTGGTAGAGATACAAATTAAACTCATTTTTCAGATACAGTAGGTTTGCTTAACAAGTATAGATTTATTTAACATCTTTTGTTCGTTAACGTTGATGACACAGATAATTAAGAATGCTGTCCCTTTAAGATGGAAGGTATGCATGTAATACTGACACACACTCAGTTTTCACCCACCTGTTTACGCTCACTTAAGCCATAACCGACTGTATTTACGTGAGATACTCTGACTCTACACGATAGACGTGTGGACTGCTGTGTGTGTATTTGAGCACTGAGAACTGATCGCGCGCTGTATGAGACTGAAGAAGTGGAGCGTGAGCGAGAGAGAGGGCTTCTATCAGCGCGATTCCGCCTATCCCGCCTTCACTAACTTTAAATTAATCCACAACGAATTATGACTCCTGGGAAAAACGGGACGTCTGGTCACCCAGTCCCTAGCCCTTCGGGTGCTGAGGCCATTGTTTCAGATCGCTAGTTCGCGTTTTGGTAGCCTATCCGTCCACTGCGGCTGCCATACTGAGACTAGATATGCAAACGCCCCTTATCCAATGACAGAGACGCACATTTTGGAAGCCAAGACAGTTAGCCTACAGGATGTATTTCGAATGTCCGGTAGTCCTCAAATAACATTTTAGTCCCGTCTCGTCTTGTTAACGAAGACGCGGTATAAATTTCGTCATAGTTTTTATCATCGGATATTAGTTTTAGCTCGTCAACGTCTCGTCTTAGTCACAGAAAAAATGTTCGTTGACGAATATTTTTCGTCGTCGTCTTCGTTGACGAAATTAACACTGATCTCTTTCTTAAATCAAACACAAAGGATAAATTTTAAAATCATATATGGCACAAGTCAAAAGACATGTGAGAACCAATGATATTTAATGTTATTGAAGTCGAACCCAATGCATCAGGTCTTACAAGCAATAACTTAACTCTATAAAGCCTAATGTATCATATTTGATACACAAGTTCTCTCTAAATTATCAACATGTTCAAAACTTTGATGAAAAACCAGTTGTACAGAATCTGCTACATGTATTTTGTCATTGGTAGTTCATAATTTTTTTTAACAGGAAGGCCTTTAATTTTAAAAACATCCTTCTTCAGGCTGTTTGTCATTTTTATGTGAAATCTTAACTGAATTGTAGTTAACATGATCAAGTAAACATATAAAGTATAGCAATACATTATATTGTTAGTCATATTTCATGATAAACACCTACTAAACTAAAGCAACTTGTTTTTTTCCTCTTCAAGCATAAACTCATAATTTTTTTCCTATATCATATCACTTGAGCCATTAAAAAGCCTGATGCATCAAAAAAACAACACATATACTGCAAATATAATGCACATATTATTATTATTATTATTAAGATTTGACTAAAGGTTCAATAAACTGTTCAATTAAAAAAAATCAGACTATTACTGTATTTCTTATGTTAGGCTTTGCAGGGTTAAATTTAGGTTTGTTTCTTACATAAAGCACTGTATGGCTTCTGAAAACTTGCTAAGATAAATGTAAAAAATCAAAGCTATTTGGTATGACATGAGTAAATGATGTAGTGAATGATGACAGAATTCACACAGAGAAATATGTCAAAATCAACCTAGAAAAAACTTTTTAAATAAACATACAACTCAATGCCATCTTATATTTTGAGCACCATTACAGCATTGATTTGTGCACTGCCTGCAAGCACAACTCAAAGGAAACTCACTTTTCTAACATCAGAGCTCTTGGGTTCTGTGGTCCAGGTGATAATGCGAGACACGGCTAATCTTGTCTCACTTGAGTTCACAAAGTCTGCAGGGTCCATCTGCCGTGCCAGGGACTCAATGTATTTCAGGATGGCCACCTTCACCTGCATTATGACACCAAGATAATAAAAATTAACATACTCTGCACACTGAATTTGCAGCTGGGGTTTCGAAGGCAGTCATGGTAGGCATCATTTTACCTTCAGATTGGGTGTTTGAGTCTGATCAACAATGAATCTCATTAAGATGTTAAACTGCTGGTCAAAGGGGAAAGACTCCCTAAGAGAAAGGGGGAAAAAAAGAGAAACAAGACATCAACCTGGTGGCACAAAAAGCTCTAAGCTTCAAAAAGAACAAAGCTAGGACTATCACTTAAGACCAACCTTGTGATGTCCAGAGCCTTTTGGACCTTAGCTTGGACTGAGCCCAAGAGATCAGCTCCCATTTTCTTCAGCAGCTGAGTGAGCAGTACAAAAAGCCAGTCCTGGAGATCCTCTCTGTGCACGGTGATGAAATCCACTAGAGTCTCTAAGAACATGCTAAACACCTGGAATCAGAGCATCAAACATCATGCCAATCCTGCGCTGCACATCTTTTTATAAATGTACTAATGGACTTATATGCCTGTCTCACAAATATATTAGAAAAATATATTCCTGCATTCTCTGATAAAAAAAAAATGTAACGATAGAAAACAATCAATTCTAAATAAAAATTAAATAATTAGATTTCAGGATTCTGAAAGTTTTAATAGCTTCATGAAAAACAATTCAGTTATTGACAAGGAAATAAAATAAGAAACATCTGGATTTGTAGTTATTTTAGAGTTGGCTTTGTCTTATTTTAAATTAATGTAAAGTCATCTTGACGTATCCTTGAAAATTTGAGGAGGCCCCTAGTGGGCCCCGGACCCCTGATTGAGAACCTCTCTTCTAGTTCAAGGAGTTCTTTGTTCATTGTACATTTATGAGAATTTTTTTGCCAGTTTCTTGTCTGCAAGTCAGTTTATAAATCTGATCACTTATGATAACATAAAATAATAGCACATCTCTCCTTAACAGACAGCATGGTTTGATATATCATTCAGGGCAGTGTTAATTTCGTCAACGAAGACGACGACGAAAAATATTCGTCAACGAACATTTTTTCTGTGACTAAGACGAGACGTTGACGAGCTAAAACTAATATCCGATGATAAAAACTATGACGAAATTTATAGCGCGTCCTCGTTAACAAGACGAGACGGGACTAAAATGTTATTTGAGGACTACCGGACATTCGAAATACATCCTGTAGGCTAACTGTCTTGGCTTCCAAAATGTGCGTCTCTGTCATTGGATAAGGGGCGTTTGCATATCTAGTCTCAGTACGGCAGCCGCAGTGGACGGATAGGCTACCAAAACGCGAACTAGCGATCTGAAACAATGGCCTCAGCACCCGAAGGGTTAGGGACTGAGTGACCAGATGTCCCGTTTTTCCCGGGAGTCACAATTCGTTGTCGATTAAGTTAAAGTTAGTGAAGGCGGGATAGGCGGAATTGCGCTGATAGAAGTGCTCTCTCTCGCGCACGCTCCACTTCTTCAGTTCTCATACAGCGCGCGATAAGTTCTCAGTGCTCAAATACACACACAGCAGTCCACACGTCTATCGTGTAGAGTCAGAGTATCTCGCGTAAATACAGTCGGTTATGGCTTAAGTGAGCGTAAACAGGTGGGTGAGAACTGAGTGTGTCAGTATTACATGCATACCTTCCGTCTTAAATGGACAGCATTGCTAATTATCTGTGTCATCAATGTTAACGAACAAAAGATGTTAAATGTATACTTGTTAAGTAAACCTATGTATCTGAAAAATGAGCTTAATTTGTATCTCTACCAGAAAATGAAAATTTATTCCAGTTCCAAATTCAATCCTTGATTCAAATTTCTCATAAGCTTAAATGATTTGGTCTAAAGAGAGAAGAATTGATGACTATTTTTGTTTGAATAGCTACCAAAATAAATGTTGGTAACTGCAGTTTGACTAAAAGTAATGACTAAAAGTTGACGAAAATGCAATGACTTTTCGTCGACTAAAACTAGACTAAAACTATGAAAGACTCAAATGACTAAAATGTGACTAAGACTATTAAGCATTTTCGTCTCAAGATAAAGACTAAGACTAAATCAAAAATGCCTGCCTAAATTAACACTGATTCAGGGGGGTGCGGCATGAGTTTCATGATTCTGTTTAATATTTAGGGTTAGGATTTTAAAAACAAACAGTTAACCCCAAGTATGAGCAGTAATTACACTGTTGCTGGTTTTAATGTGATGTATAAGAAGAATAAACCCATTTATGTAAGAATAGAACATAATTAATCCATTTATATAACAAAATGGTTCAGGTATTTGTAATATCCACTTACTCTCTATTGTTAAAATCCACACCAAGGCAGACCATGCAAACAACAGGAAAAAACACATTCCATTAGTGCAATCTCATTCCATTTTCGAGTTCAACACAAACACACTGTTTGCCAGACAAACATGTTGAATTTAACAGAATCCATAGGGATGAAAACTACTTATTTAGTCTATTATAATATGATTAATTTAGGATAATTTCACATGATGCAACACATTTTAAAGTAATCCTTCAATCCTCTATTTGGAATGCTACCATTAATCCAGCCATCGTAAGTAGATTAAGTGTGATCAAAGCAGCCATGTGGAAAGGATGCATTCCTCACACAGGTTACCTTGCTGTGAGGATCAGCAAACATCCTGGTGAAGATCTCACATAGCCTCTTGAGCTCCACACGGCTGAAACACACACAAATATGATTAAAGGCCTGTTCGCAACAAGAATAAGACAGAAAAACCTTAAAAAGCAATTACAAGCCAACTGGGACTTTGCATATGCATCATTTTAGAACAGCCTAAAAAAAAATACACTAAACGAGCAACCAAAGAAAACTTGCCAGATATTGACTGACTACTTTCTACTTGCTGACTTGGAGAAAAATAAAATGACACCAAACAACCAAAAGACCATTTGTGTCGCTCTGAAGGCCCCCACCTAAGAATGCGCTGGCTCTTCAGCAGGTTCTGCAAACCCAGCAGGCCCTCCTTCCTCTCTGACCAGTTGGAACTGGCGCAGTGGTTTAGCACCTCAGCGACGTCCTCTGTCTGGCGCAGGTAGTGAGGAATGCCTCCGTTACGGGAACTGTAGGAACGCTCTGAGCAGGCGCTGGACGCGTCGCTGTTGGCATCATCATCAGACTCGTACCTCCTTCTCAAAGGCTTGCGCTGAGGAGAGCATGGAGCAGATTAGTAGGTTCAAGGGAAGTTGAAAAAGACATCAGAAGACCAACAAAGGGAGTTCGTTCAACAATTTACCGTGCATTACTCAAACATATAGCAAGTACGCTGTTGATATGGAAAAGCCATGCAGCATTAAAAAAATAACAAAGGTTTAGGTTTGTTTAACGCTAACTTTGGGTACTTTCGGCCAAGTACACACTGCAATGTTTTAAGAGTGACAACCACGTATAAAGGTAGGAATGAATCCTCTAAAATATTGATATCTGTGCGTAAAGAATAATGCAAGGGTCACTCCTAACTTGTGATGATCTTAACAATAGTTTGGCACACTGAAGCCAACATGGATGCAACAGTTTAATCTGATTGCTGCTGTTCTGTTACCGACACAATTATTTTTATTTGAAATAATATTTCAATAATATTTTTATTATAATAATATTTCACACCACTAATCTTCTATTAATGTATTAATGATCAAATAAATGCAGCCTTGGTGAACAAAGAGACTTCTTTCAAAAACAAAATCTTACCAACCCCAACTATTGACAAAACAATTTAGCGATCAGAGATGTATTAAAGCACCTTTTTAGTAAACTACCATTGACTACGGCGGAGAGGAATATAAGAGAGTTACAGTTTGTTAATATGTCAAAATATTAACAACTAGTTGTCATTTTAATTTTGAACACACTTTAATGATTTGGTTGCACTTCCTGGATTTTTCAGCAGTGAACCTGGTTGTAGAATTCAGTTATCATTCCCATAAATAATTGAACTCTGTAAATGGAATTAAGAAACTTTAGCTTCCAGTGTATGTGACCTTTGAGCTCTTCAGCTGTCTCAGCACTGGAGTGTGAAGGAACAATTCAGATATTTGCTGCGGCAGTCATGAATAATTCAAATCGGACACAGACAATTTCCAGCAGTTGGCAATGCATTAACAAACACTTGAGTCCCTGTCATTAGTACAGTGTGCGCAGATGACGTAAGTGAAGAGCGTGGCACACTAGGTAATTACATCTACTTATGCAGCAAAGGGAATGTGTCATGCTGATGCATAGCATCTGCCCTGTTTACAACTTAATCCTTCTGTGTTGTCACATGTGAATTAATGATGATATACATTTTCCAAAGCAATAACACTGGATGACACAAACATAATAAAATGAAGAGATTAATGTCGAATTGATAGCAAAATGAATGAAATGCATCTTGTGGTGCTTGTGCAAGAAATGATGGGACTGTGGAGAGGAGATGGTCATTGACCAAATTAATGAAAGAAGCACAAATGTTTGTGGTGCACAAAATGCTCGATATTTTCTTGACAGTCCACAACGGAAGTCATTCTGATTAGTGAATAAAAATGGAAATACAAGCAGTATATAAACAGAGGCACTACCTTATTCCTGGAGTCTCCTAACAGCTGAAGACAACCAAGAAAGGAAGAGCAAAGAGATGCAGAGATTTCAAAGGGAGCAAAGTTGTTGCAGAAAAGACATAATCTGAAAACTGCACCCTCATAATATAGCTAGGCAGTTGACATCTAAGGATAAAAAGGGTTTTTCCCACACATAATGATGAACACTTCCATTTCCTAAAATATTATTTTTCTGTGGGTGTTTTTAGGGCCACATATGACAAATAGTTGAGCCATAGAGAAGAATCACTTCTGTTATCCTAGATCAGATAATAAGAATGAGGAATATTTCAATTCATCCTATTCATGTCTGTGAGAGGAGACCAGACTTCTTACCAAAGCATCAGCCACAGCAGCCTCCACTTCTGTGCCAGTGTTCAGCACCCTCATAGCATTGACAGATGCAGAAATACGAGCCTGATGGATCAGGCCAAAGCGATCTGTAGGGTTTGAACACAGGATGAGACAGTGAGAATGGAAAACGATGAATTACTAAATACTTACCTTCTACGACATAACTTCAAAGTCATGTCATAAACATTTTTTCAACCAATTAGGCTAATAATTATGCAATTATGCAAAAATTGAGGTTGACATGTAGAGACTGAGAGACTCAAGACAGTCTGATACAACCCAACACATAACATGAGACAAGTTCAGAAAGGACAGAAAAAGAATTATGGTTGCTTAAAAACCCAAAGGTGAAAGTGTGTAATTTCAGAATTTTAAAACACCCATCCACCATTAGTTTACCAATCCGATAGGCCTCTCCAAAACTGATGCTATTAAGTTGAGCCAATGTTATAATATTTGCCCAGTTCGGCAGACTGAAATTTTGTTTAGTGGCACTAGTGGCCCAGAAATGACACATTTCACCTTTAAAGCTACAATGATCAAAAATAAGATAATTTAATAAATAAGTAAATAAATAAATAAATGAACCATACTGCTTTAATAAAGTAAATAAAGTTTCTTGGAAAATCAAGTGCCAAATGTATGTGAATTATGGGTCCCACAAAACAATGATTAAATTCAAACATTCCAAAAAATTAAATGAAATTCTTTGATGCTCACAGCACAAAAAGCCAAATAAAATAATCTTTGTAAATTCATTACCAGCAAAACAAAGGTTTTTTTCTTTTCTTTTAAATAACTGGATACAGCAAGAATACAAAACCTCATATATGATGCAGATAACTGAAGTGATTTTTGGCAAACACATCACCAACCGAACAGAAACGCAAATGCAAATAAATCAACCTCAAATAGGATGGATGCTGATGCTTATGGTGAGAAAAGAGAGCAAAGACGCTGGAAATATAATTTCACAAATGAACATATAAATCGCATCTACATCTAACAATGACATGAAGTGTGAAGTTTGTAGCTTGATCTGGCAAAAAGATAAAATATGAAGGCATGCTTGTGATTGGCCTTGTCTGGGGGGGGCCAGGGGAGGGGTCATGCAGGTCACCTGACTGGCCCACGGGTTCGGCCGTGGACAGTGCGCTGGTAGAGCGAGAGTGACGTCGGGAGGCTGCAAGGGGACAGGAAGAGGGGTGACACCCCAGGGACGGTTAGTGCTACACTAAAACACAGATCACCATCCGTGGCAGCAACACGAAACATCCAACATCCGAAACATAACTAGTCACTACACGAGTGTTTCACAGGAGTGTGAAACAGACCATAGACTTATCCATCTCCTTCTATCACACAGACCACATTCACATATGCTGGTAGCAGATTAGCATGAATAGACAATGCAATGTGCATTACAATCAGTGTTATTTTAGCATTAGTTGTATTTATTAATATTACTTTTTAGTTTTTTTTAGTTTATTTGTTTTAGTTTTATTTTATATATCTATTTAGCTTTCATTTATTTTATTTCCATTTTTGTTTTAGTAATTTCAGTAATTCAGCTTAAACATTTTATTTCAGTTAGTTGTAAAGGCAACATTTCTAATTCAATGTTTTTTTATCTTATATTTACTTTTATTGATTTTATTTTACATTTCACATTTATTTCAATTAACACTAAGTACTTTTAATATTTTAAGATGACAATAACAACAACAACACTGATTGCAATACTTTGCTGTGATTGTTCCTCCCTGAAAATTATTTTAAAGATCAGACCAGCTGTTTTTATTCACAATTTAATACAAAATGCCATATAAATCCATTTTTGCAGTCAAAAAATCCAAACCTTTACTAGATGTATTTACAACCTCAAAGACACAGCAGCACAGATTATTAAAGCACCTCAAGAACATATTAGTGCATGCATAGAGGCAAGCAAACAACAGTTCATATGCCACATACTAGGAATAATGGCCATAAATTGAGGCCAGACAGAATCAGAGGGAGAAGGTTTGTGATAGCGAATTGGAAAGGATTGGATGTTTTTGTTGTTTTGACTCCATCAGCCACTTTTGTGCTTTACTCACCAAGAGGAGTGAAGCCCCGAGTGGGGCTTGTGTCGCGGCTGCTCTCGCGACTGGTGTCACGGCTGCACCCCTGACTCATGCTGGGGCGGGGGATGCGACTGCTCCGGGCTAGCGTGCGATAGGAAGAAGTGGCAGGAAGAAGAGCTTTACCACACAGCCTGGCTGTTAGAACACAGGTTAGGGCATTAGTGAGGCCGTGGAGTCAGAGAAAGAGGGGGGAGGGTGGGGCTGGGTTGGCCATTCCTGGGGTCCTTCTGCTTTAGAAAGGTTAAACATTTAAAGCACAAGGCTTAAGCTGAACATTTTAGACTGACAACATTTAGGGAGTTTCTGGACATGCAGTGTTAAAGGTGCACCAAGTAATTTAGCATATCTCTAGATTTATTTGTTTTGTCAAACACAACCAAACAACCAAAGCCTTACATGTGGCACTGAAGACTGAAGTAATGGCTGCTAAATATATTCACCTTTGCTAATACAGGAATAAATTACATTTTGAAATATATTCAAATAGAAAAGAGCTATTTTAAATTGTAATAATATTTCACAATATTACTGCATTTTTGATACATTTTTTGCAGCCTTGGTGAGCATAAGAGACTTTCAAAAACATTTAAAAAAAATCATACCAACCCTTAACTTTTGAATGATAATGTATTATCTGTAAAAATAAGATGTCATTCTATGTTGACAATAAATCAGTTTTCTTGCTGCTATAAATTTACATTTGGAGTTTGTATATAAATTGTAGCAGTCCATAATGTATCATGTCATGTACAAGACAAATGATTATCAATGCATGAATCAAGCTCTCATGAATCAACACTGACCATTTCTGACACAGGTATCCATGCATCACTTTTGAAAAATTATATTCCTGTATGCAGTTTCTGACAGGTGATAGGTGTGCTATGACGTCTTCATTCCGATTGGTAGTTGTTGTATCGCATCACTGGTCTTTTGTATAAAGTTAAATTTTACGTTGTCATGTGACTAAATATATTGATAACAGTCACCGCCACTCATGTCACCTCAAATCATTGAAAACAAATCAATTCTGGCCACTTTGTCACTGCTAATCGTTGTCAGTGTGAACGCCACTTCAAGAATCTTTTTTTAGGCCATGAAAAAGTCTGGAATCTTCATCTCAACATGCATAAATAAAATATAAAAAATGAAGCACTATTAACTTTTAGGTGTAAAAAATTGCTTGGTGCCTCTTTAAATTAAAACATACACACAAAAGACTGCACTAAGCTTTAAAGCATTAAAGGTGCAATAGGTGATTGTCTTCAGAAACATTTTTTGTTATGCTGGTTGAAAGTCTCTTCACATCCTGATAGCAATCATTAAGTTAAGTGGTCTAAATGTATTTATATGTATTTATATATTCTGTGGAAGGCGTAGGACCAAGAAATGTTTGTCCAATCAAAACGCTGATTGGCTTTCCTACCTGCCTGTCAACATATGTATTTGCATACCTCTGTGCACTCGGTTCGCGCAGACAGAATACGTCATTAACGCGATCACGTGCGCTGTGCAGACAGAGCGAGAATGGCAGGCAAACATCAACAACCTGACCTTCTTTCCTGGTATTGTAGTACTTTTACTAACTGTATTATAAAGTTTTCTCACCAGTGAATGACACATGATGTAATGTTGTCTCTGGTCGTCTGATCTGTTCGTGTTCATGTGTACAGGGGGCGTGGCTTTGGACGGTGATTTGTAGGGAGGGAGGAACGTTCACTTTCAGTGCTATCAGGCTAAAGTTAGCATTTTCCAAGATCTCCTACTGCACCTTTAATAAGCTTGTGGGCGTTACAAAAATTAAATATCCTCAGTTTTGTATAAACAAATGGTTTTGTGCTTCTTGTTTTACAGATAACTTGCTGTCAATTTAATAATTGTTAAATAATTGGCTGGAGATTTATTGGTCAGATCTTTAAAAAGACAGGACATACACAAACATTTCTCAGAAAAGTCTGACAAACACAATGACCTCAAAACAAAGCCAAAAAAGCTGATGAAGAATGAAAGCCGTTAGTCAGCCCCTGTCATCATTCAACAACAGGTAAATAAATCACATACAAAAGACAGCAATGAGTAACCACTGAGCCTGTTTTGGAATAAACACTTGCATCAGCCATTTAAATGAATGCTGAGCTTCTTTCACACAGTGAAAAGACATTCCGTCTATCTGCACTAGTCCAATTTAATAGGATTTGCAGCGAACAATGATTCAGCAAATGAAATTTAAGAAAGTGTTCTTTCTTTGGCAAGTAAGCTCTGAAAATTCCTGCCATCCGTGCTTACCACGAGGTCCTACCATTTCCAACAAAAAGTAGCAAATAATCTCTATGTTGTAATGCATATTCTTAAGGAATTCCTCAAGGAACTGGTTTAGGTCCACTTGAGTTTTGTAATGAAGTTGTTTTATGTATGCCGATGAAGTGTCTACTGTATGTGGACATCCTTTGTGTTAAACTCTGAGATGTAAAAATGTGTTGCCCCTACCTATCCCCAATCTGCTGGGGCTGGTTTCACGGCTGCATCCCTGGCTTCTTGGGATCCTTGAGTACTTGTCTGAGGGAGTTGTTGGTGCAGTGGCTCTAGGAACTCTGCCATACGCATGTCCCAAGAGTTTCCCTGGAGAACTGGATCGGCTGCCGGCTGCAAAGGGAAATAATATCAGGACTACTATAAGTAACATGGTGACTGATTATTTACCAATTGCCATTGGGTCCCCTCCGCTTAGTATCAGATTTACATCATTAAAAATAAATAAAATAAGGCACCTTTATTTTGTTTGCTTACATTATTTGATGATTTAATGTTACCATGATTGCAAGAAAATGTATACTATCATTCAAATGTATGGGTTGCGTATGTTTTTTTGGGGGGGAAAAAATTAACATTTATTCAGAAATGATGGGTTAAATTGATCAAAAGTAAGAATAAAACATATATAATGTTACAACTTGTTTTCTCGTAAAAATTCAGTATTATATTAAATAGTATTTGCCCAACAATGGTTTGAAAACTAAAACTGAGGATTTATTTCAATGCTGTCTATAAGCTTTCCTTTATTCACATGGCTCGGCTGACAAGAAAAATCTCAGATTTAGGGGATCAAAATCATCACAAAGAAAAATGAGATGTGTATCCAAATATATGAAGACGAGACCTCAGGTCTGATGAAATACATACAAACAAAGAGACAGACAAACAGAGTGAGCTTGGATCCAAGGTCTATTCGAGCTGCAGGGAAAACAGTAATCTCTACAGGCATGGTGACGTGACATAATACAAGCTACAGACACATTTGCAAACACATACAGACAGACATCAAAGCAAAAACAAATACCCAACTATCATAATGTCTGACCTCTATTTGAACAGAAATAAAAAGATTAAGCTAAAGCAGGACATGCAACATGATGGTAGACGTGTAATTCATGCAGGGTTCGTATTGAGGGTATTAACGCAGCTTTATTCTGATGAACGGGGGGCTTACCACTAGTGGGGTTAGCTGATCTGGATCCTTGTGTATGGAAGCGAGGCAACGGACAGGTGAAAAGTAGCCAGTTACAAAAGACGCTTGATGTGACGCATGGTTACCCAGCATGCATCAGGCAAGATGTTGTTTATTCGTGCTCTAGAAACTTCAGTCTACACAGTTAATGCCAAATAGTGGCTTTAACTATAATTGTGGAATAAACTCCACATTCAGCAGGATGCCAAACTGGGTTGTGAAAACTAAAATTAAATACAAAACTGACAGAGACAAAAAGGAAGATGATAGGGATGGCTGACCAATAGTTATTTATCTGTATCTGAGCTCCTAACAGCAAGGTTGAAGCTTCAATTTGTTGACCCTAGGAAGGTGAATTTCATGAAAACATGTCTAGGTACCATTTCAACCCCCACAAAAAAAAGAAGAAAAAGAATAAGAATTGGCGGCCTGTATTTAGGAACATTATGATTATTTTGTTCCCAGTAAAAAAAAAAAAAAAAATCATTTTTCACTGATGATAATAATAATAATAATAATAATAATAAAATTATTTATAATATTTTTTTTTAAGGATAAATATTTAAAAAATATTAAATTTAAATTATTATTATTTTTAAATTAATTTCTTCATTAGGCTAATAAAATAAGAGCTTTATTATTATTATTATTATTATTATTATTATTATTTCACAATCTAAAAAAATAGATTTGGCTAGAAATTATTTTATTGTGTCAAAAGAAAGAAATTGTGGAGTGATATGAAACATGAAATTAGCATAGCTGTATAGCAACTTAAATATACAGTTTAGTGGCAATTATATAGAAATATATGTGCCAGCTGAATGTAGTGACAGCATAATGACTAATCAGAATAAAGTATTTCAGAGAGCCATGTAATGGTGTTTGTTAATTTCACTAACAAACATTAACATTGCAACACATACACAATATAACACTAAAGCTTTTAGTAGTACAGCCATGGTAGATTATAAATAATATCATGCTATGGTTCTTTAAAAAAAATCCATCCACACAGACACTTACGTTGGGACTGAGAGACCACTTTAGCTCTGCTTCGACCACGGCTGTCTGTAACAGTGCTGTTGGCGCTGACCGTACTCCCTGAGCTCTGCCTTCTCGTCCGCACACGACCTGTAGGAAAAAAAAAAACAGAGCATGAGAAGAGGTGATAAAATGCCTGAGAGGAAGGGAGAGATTTAGAGTGACTGACACAAAGAGAGACAGACTGAAAGGGTTAAACAACAAGGGATACTGAGGACAAACAAAGAGATTTCCCTGATGAAAACAATCAAAATATACTGACTGAAAGGAATTACATGACATGCTCTACTGAGAAGACTAGTGGAACACAGAATATTATTAGCTTCTAAGCAAACCTATCTATGAAATCATACACAACCTTTCAAAAGTTTGGGGTCAATAAAATTTCATTTTTGGAAAGAATTTAATACTTTTTTCCCTCAAGGAAGCATTAAATTGACCAAAAGTGACAGTAAAGACATCTATAACATTGCAAAAGGTTCAAATAAATGCTGCTTTTTTGAAATCTCTGTTCATCAGACTCATAAAAATGCATCATGGTTTCCACAAAAATATTAAGCAGCACAACTGTTATCAAAATTGATAAAAAATAAGATGTTTCTAGAGCACCAAATTAATATATTAGATTTATTTCTGAAGGATCATGTGACACTGAAGACAAAAATTAATGGCTGCAATAAAAACGATTATTTTAAAATTCAGTAATATTTCACAGTCTTACTTTGTACTGTATTTTTGATCAAATAAATGCAGCATAAGAGATCTTACAAAAAGATTTTTAAAAATCCTACCAACTTCAAACTTCTGAACAGTAGCGTATCTACTGTGTTCTTGTAAACCAAAAACAAATTTCCTGTATGAAACTGCGCAAAACAGTAATTTCATATGCTCTATGCTAACCTCAGAAGAACTCAAACTAAACCAATCACACCTGTATACGTGGTTCCCACACTTTTGACCAATTAATTTCAATAACCAAACGACACAACAGATAATATGAAGTACAAGCGACCATTTTCATCTCAATTAACTACTGTTGTTATTTATTGTCAAGAGGAGGGGGATATATCATGCAAACAGGTCATGCAGACCACTAGGATAGTCAGATTTCCAGGTGTACAGTTGTTTATTGACAAATGGGACAAAAACACTGCTCAAATCCCTCCGACAGCACAGAGGGTGGACATTCACACTCACACACACACACATATACACATACTTCTTACCATCTATTTTACCAGGTGCACCGTCTTTGGGGCAAAAACATAAAAACAAAAGCAGGGGAGTGCAGGGTGGAGGAGAGGAGAGGCATAAGAGGCAGAGGTTAGAGTCAGTTAAGCCCATGGAAGCGTGGAAGACAGGGATCTGCTTAGAAACGGGCCTTGCATGGAAGCACACGGGAGCTAGTGAGTGTGACTGCAGGTAAGGAAATAAAATCTCTTTGATCATTTTTAAGGAAGCATGGGATTAGAAAACGGTACAGAGAAAAGATTTAACAGACAAAAGTAACAAGCAAGTTTAGTGGTCAAACATTAAGTGGTGAGTTCTGGGACGAATACTGAATATTTCTCACGAAGACCAATGCATTATTAAGCTCCAACCTTCACTTGTGCACTGAGAAAGTAATAAGCCACAAAAGGTTTTACACTTTAGTGCAAAAGCTTTGGCTTATCGCTTTCATAAAATGCCAGAAAAAGCAATATGACGAAGGAAAATGTAGCTCAAAAAAAAAAAAAAAAAAAAATTCTTAAAAAAAAAATACTCATCCTTAAAATAACTAAACTAAACTTTCTATAAAAAAAAACCTCAATGGATAATAAATCTGTGGCATACACTCGTCGTTTGTTCCTCATCACAGAGCAGCTTAATAGCATCTATGCTGCCCATCAGTTTTATTAATGGGCTGCTGCAGCCATAAAAGCCACTGATTTTTATGGCTATTTTATTAAAATTCCTAATTAAGGATGAAAGAGGAGAAAAGACAGATAGAGTGTGATGGGGTCTCACCCAGGGAGGCGTAGGAGCCTGGAGGCAGAGCTGCAGCGGAGCTGAAGGGAGATGGGGAGGTTGCGGTGGACATGCGAGACTTGGCACTGGAGGCGGCGTTCACGTCTATGTCACTGCGGGAACGCTGGAGGGTACCAGGGGTTGAGGACACCCGTGAGCCGATCACTTTACCTGAGGAAATGTTACACAGACAAGAGTTACAGAGATTGCAATATGGCATGTTTGTATATATGTGCTAAGCAGCCGTAAAAAAGTGTTACTTTACTTACTTCTTGTAACAGGCCCTCCAATGACACTTTTTACTGACAGTGGGCGACTGCAGGAAATGCAGATAAAAAGATTTTAGCAACAGCAGTATGATTAGAATAAAATGAAATTAATCAGTAATTTCAAAAAGATATATTTGAATATCTTTCAGCCTTTTGACAAGTTTCAATATATTTTACCAATATTTGTGTCAAATAGATTTTCACCTAAAACAGTAAAAATCTAGGTAAAAACAAAAGTTTTAAAAAAACAAGTCATTTTTGAAATCTAAACGCTGTCATGCTCACTTATTGCAAGACAAAGAGGGATTGTGAAACTACTATAATGACTTGTTCTTTTGGAAATTTAATGGCAAAATAAAAAAAGCATTAAAACTATACTCAGAATACTCACACTTGTTAATTTACTATAGGAAGCAAGTGTGAATATAGATTGAATTTACAAATCTTAAATAACAATCAAATTACAACATTCATTTGCTTGTAACTCCTTCTTGGTCATGCTTTTTCTTTCCATTATTGTGATTATGACACAGCAGTGTTTACTGTTTTTTGATGGCAGATTGTGATCATTAGAGCTGTCGCTCATCACACTGGTGCTAATGCAAGATGAACACACTGCCTCTGAACAACAAGGATACAGTGTAACAGATGCTCCAGTCTAATATTGAAGATGAGATCACTGCTTTATATCCAGAGGAGACTCAACATGCTAGAAAACACAGTCACCAATCTGTGCACGTGGTCCGTCAGCCAACTGGCAAATATTTCACAGATTCCAACAGGGACAGCCATAACTCACAGTTTTTGTTAGCATGGGATAGCAGACACCACAGAGCCAACATTACTGTATAAAACAACTGAATTAAATGGTTATATACAACTATTCAAATGTTTGGGGTTGGCAAAATATTTTTGAAAGAAGTCTCTTCTGCTGACCAAGGCTGCAATTATTTAATCTAAAATTAGAGATGCACCGATTTCAATTTTCTTGGCCGATTCCGATTTCCGATTTTTTTGGAAGTGTGACCTGCCGATACCGGATTTTGCCGATTCCGATTTTCTTTCTAAGAACTATAATTGACAGCATATACAAACAAATATCTATGCAAATTTCAATTTACTTAATAAAAGAAATTATTAAACATTACAATTCCCCAAACTGGACTAAGCTACAGATTTTCTCTCACTTAAACAACTCTCAAAATAAAGTGCTCTGTGACTGGAAAGAGGAAGAAATGGCTAATGTAAAATGAGCTGCTGTAAGTAACAAAACAGATGTAATTTCCCACTATGTTTATAAATTATCATTTTTTCCCCCCTAACTTTATTAAATGTGTCATCTTTCACATCAAAATCTTACTTTGTTTCAATTAATTCAGTTAGCATAATAAGAAACTGTAGAGTTGTTACTATTCAAATGAAATTAGTATGAACAAACTTTATCTTTCCACTGCTGAGGAAACAGAAGCTGCATCTGAAGTGGCATTAGATGCATTTACACAGACAGTTTGATGAAGCTGAGGTGCCATAAATGCATTTACACTGCAAAATTTAAAATACATAAATAATTTTATAAGATTAATGTTTATTTCTTTCAAAAACATACAAATAAATGTTGAAAAAATGCAATGATGCTTTTAAATATGACTAAACCACCAGTAGGTGGCAGAAAGTGTCTGTTTTAATGAGTGAGTCATTTATTCATTCATTCAACCGATTAATTCAAACGGCTGATTCATTCAGAAACGAGGCAAGTGACTGTCCTTATGAATGGGCCACTGAATCATTGACTCACTCGATTCGTTCAAAAATGCAGATTCATTCAGTAACTAAACACCACTGTGTTGTTCGGAGACACAAAACACTTCTGCTGTGGCTTTGATCGGAACTGTTTTCGTCAGCGAAATTGAGCAAAAACAGTCAATATTTTGTCTAAAATCTAAGTCACTTAATTTTAACTTCTTGTTTATTTAAATACTATTGTATAAAATCAGCGTCACGTTGCAATCGTGTTGATTGATATTCGGGGAAACATCATGGGCGTATAATGTTGCTTATCTAAGTCATATATTGAAAATATTTTTTTTTCTTCTACCGCAGTATGCATCTATAAATTTATGTGAGTTATTTTGTGTGTGCTGTCTCTCACACGCTCACTCGGGCTGTGCAAGCCTCATCCGGCACGACATAAATACATTATCAGTCGCCATTTACACTGAATGCAATTAAAATTAGAATCATTCCCACGCGAAACGACTGTGAGTGTGCGCGTGGCTGTGACGTCAAGGATCGGCTCGGGATCGGCGAGACGTGAGACTGACCGGCCGGTCACCGATCCAGGCCGGTCATGCAAAAAATCGGCCGATTCCGATCACTGGCCAGTCAATAGGTTCATCTCTATTTAAAATGCATTAAAAGACAGTTGTATTGTCAAATACTATTACAATTTAAAATAACTGTTTTCTATTTTAATATATTTTAGCATCATTACTCAAGTCTTAAGTGTCATACGGTCCTTCAGAAATCTTTTTAATATGCTGATGATTTGGTGCTAAAGAAACATTTATTATTAGCAATGTTGAAAACAGTTGTGCTACTTAATATTTATTTTTGGGCAAAATGTGATAACTTTTTTTCAGGATTCTTTGATGAACAGAACATGCAAAAGAACTGTTTTTATTTAAAATAGAAATACTTAGTAACATTATAAATGTCTTTTCTGTCACTTTTAATCATTTTAATGAATCACTGATAAACAAAAAATAATAATTTCTTAAAAAAAAAAAAATCTTAACCCAAACATCTGAACGGTAGTGTACAGTATATACAGCTATTTGTGAAAATGTAGTCAAAACAGCAATGCAGATACAATGTTTGCTATTGTATTAAATATTCTGTACCAGATGTACCAATTCATGTATGGTGGTAAATGAAATGTGTGCATGTCTTACTTGAGGCTCTCCTGCGAGCTTGAGGAGGAGCGGTCAGACTGCGGTAGAGACACTATACTGTCAGAACTCTTCAGGTGAGACTGGAGGGCCTTCTGATAGGTCGACTCCAGTGCCTGAAACAGGTGCTCTGCCTCTCGACTGTAATGGCCATGGAATCCCCAGTAACACCTATAAACCAAACGGACATGTTAATGATCAAGACTGATACAAACGTTAAATGCATTATCAAATCAAACAATGCATAAATGAATATCTCAAAGTACTGCTTACGCTACATCTAGCCAAACAACACAAAAAGGCAAACAGACTTACTTTCTGGCCACAGATCTGGCTTCTGAGTCAGCGTCATGGATCCCCTTCTTGATGGTCTCAGTGAGAACTGCCACATGCCTGGGGTAGTAGGGAAACATAATGAATACTGTTTCTTACAGTCTGCAGAACCAACAGTGAATTCACTTTGTCTCCTTTGAAACTTTCTGGACCAGACGCCAGACCTTTTTCCCAGTTCTCCAAAGGCGGCACAGTGGGAAAGAGAGGATAAGGGGAGTCCAGACCTCCTTTTAAAAGAGCTCTTGGCTATATTGCCATGGAAACGGCCGGGACGCATGGTTGCCACACATCCCTGGCTCATCAGTTCAACCCGCGAAAAGAATCATCAGTTGCCCGTTCAGCCGAGCTTTGAAGTAACACATGTTTTCACCAGTTAAATGTCACAAAAACAGGAAAGGGAGGGTGTGACAGTTTTGTCCGCAGAAGGAATAAATACAGACTCATACACATACTAAATTCTATGAGCAAAAAGCACTTCACAAAAACTCATAACTTCATTCTCAATACAACATCAATCATTTTCCACTCACCTCTCTAGAGTGTGTGTCTGCCATTCTTGCAATAACAGGTCTAAAAACTCATAACACCGTCTGATGGGGTGAAAGTGAACAAGCATTTGTATAAGAAGACAATGGCTTTCTAGTAGGGATGGGCATTTCAAGCAAAAGTAATATTCGAAAATCGCTGGGAATTATTCGATTATTATTCGACTATTCGAAAATAGCACCCCTTCCCTGTATGCATGCACGCACGTCACGTTATTAGACTAGTGTTACACAGCCATAAACAGAGAGAGAGACCAGTCACGCTTTTAAACTGTATGATAACAAACTGTTTTATTTATTTAAAGATAGGTTATCTTAACTCAAGCCATGTAACGATTGTAACATGCTGAAACATATTAATATAATAAACGCAACAGATTGACAGCACTTATTAACATAGCAGTCCATCCGTTAGCATAAATCAACTGCTCATAAGGTATTAAACTGCTCAAAAAATATATTCCAATACTTTCTATTGCAATTATATCGTTGGGTAATTATTCTGTATATTAACTGCGGGCATCAGTGAGCCGTTATTAATTTGTGGAGCATTGAAAACGCTTCTGAATGTGCATGTGCGCGACCGTTTTACTTTCACTTTGGAGATTAGCGATCACATGTTTATACTATGGAGCGGCACTGTACTTACTACACATACAAGATTAGATGTTTGTCAGTGGTGCTCAGGATCTGTAAATCATTCGCCATCGTCCTACTCTGTTGCTGGTAAGTGAAACTGCATTTACTGTAATGTAAAAGGCTATCGCTAGCATGCGGCTAACCATATGTCCCTTTAGTGGCTCCGTAGAACGCGTTATTTGTTTTCCATGCCTATCCCAGTACGGATCCAGCACACCTCCAACCCAGTCGGGGATATTTGTGGTCCGCACAGACTCTTATTTGACATCGTTCTAAGTTGCTAGTCTACAGCGTTCGTGTGAGAGAGTCTGTTCTTCTGTTGTCTTTGACAGCTTTTAGGTGCGTTATTGGCGCAACATGGGGAATATTTAGACAAATATAATCGCACAACCTATTCGATATTCGATGAATAAATCGACTAATCGAATATTCGAAAATCGTGACCCATCCCTACTTTCTAGTTTATGCTCTGCAAAAAAAAAAAAAAAAAAAAAAAAGATTTGCAAACAGTTCTCTCAGGAAGCACTAATTTACCTTCGAACAGCCACAGATTTAGAAGTGCAGTTGCTGGTGATGATCGGGATAAGTCGTGGGAAGTGAGTATGCTGAGAAAGACAAAAGTGTCATTACAAACCTTGGTGCAAGAATATTAAACAAATAAATAAAATGTAGAATAGAATATATACATGTCCAAAAGTTTGGGGTTGGTAAGATTGTTGTGAAGTCTATTATGTTCACCAAGGCTGCATTTATTTGATCAAAAATACAGTCAAAACAGCATTATTATGAAGTATTATTACAATTTTAACTGTTTTCTATTTGAATATATTTTATGAAAATGTAACTTATTTTTGTGATGGCAAAGCTGACTTTTCTGCAGTCATTACTCCAGTCTTCAGTGCAACATGATCATTCAGAAATCATTCTAATATCCTGATTTGGTGTTTAAGTAACATCTCTTCATATTATTATTATCAATGTTGACAACAGCTGTGCTGAATTTTTGTGTAAACCAAGATACTTTTTTTCCAGAATTTTTTTGATGAATAGAACTTTCAAAAGAGCAGCATTTATTTAAAATGGGAAAACCTTTGTAACATTATAAACGTCTTTACTGACACATTTGATCAAATTAATGTTTCCTTGCTGAACAAAAGTATTGACTTCTTTCAAGAAAAAAAAAATCATACTGCCCCCCAAATTTCAAATTACAAAAATGCTATGTTGAAGCCTCTGAAAGGGTCATTAAATACATAGTGAGGTACATGTGCTGCAATCCTAGTGAGCTGCCAACCCAGCCAGCACTTCAAGGCTTTATATCTCTAATGTAGAGTCTGTTTCAAAAGGTTCCTAATTTTTGGTCAAATACTAAGGCAGCTTTCAATGGACTATTAATGATTTTTGTTGTTTTCTTAACAACATGCTAATATCAAAACTGAGTTACTTCATATAAGGAGGATTATGTGTGAAGTTACTGCCTATGTAGAGCATCCCAATTCAGTAATTTAGGAGGTTCCAAATAAGGTAGGTGCTACCTTAAAAGGTGGCTGCATGTGTAGACAGCAAACAGCGAGGCACTTTTTGGAACAGAGTTATTGTGTCATTCTTTTTATTTATTTATATATTTATTCATTTATTTATTATAGTGGCTACTTAAAGCACTAATACATGTGAAAATGAGAGAGAAAAGTAAAATCTATCGAATTGTCTTTTCATAAGAACTCACTCGCAAGATGAGGCGGATGACTGCCACTCCAGATGTGGCCATAACTTTGGCGCTGTTGGGCACCAAGTTGAGCAGTGTAGGCATAATGCTTTCAGCCCCATGATCAAATTTATTCCCCAGCACTGAAGACAGATGCCTGAGAGACAGCAAAACACACCAATCAACAAAACACGAATGTCAAGTATACGTTAACTTCGGGTCTAGATGGAAATGAATCAAATTTGTTTGACATTAAGGCATGGGACTTGTTTAGATATCCATCAAGTGGCTGCACTTTAGCAGAAGAGATGTCCTGCACGCTCCAGTCAGCTCGGTTCCACTTCATTAGAAACACATTAAGACCCAGAATAATTAAAGACCCGCACTGAGCCATGCTCAATCACAGAGACCCGCACAACAGCTTCATTTACCCCTTTAAACAGCACTTTCTAAAGCTGTATCCCGATGATATTTGAGATAAAACATGAAGCGGAATATGATGAAATACCTGTACGACTGGAGTGTGTCTTTGATTAATGAATATCTAAAGGTGGCATCCTACTAACTGACTGTAAACAACTCGATTTTGGTAGTCGATGTCAGACTTCAACACTATATAAAATAAATATCTTGTAAGAAAGAATGGCTTCATACCCTAACGTGATACAGGCCTCTCGAACCACTTGAGACCGAAGATCTTTAGCCGACATCTTGAAGGCACCTTCTAAAAGCCGTAGATGTTGAAGGAAACCCTCGTGTTCGGTTGCACCAGCCAGAAGCAGCGACCGCACTTTCTTCAGCTAAATACATGATATAAGAGTTTCTTTAGTGCCTTGCTGAAGACACATTCTTCAAGTTGAGGTGTGCATAATGTCAACAAAAGTAGCAGTGAAACAGATCAGGAATAACTTACAGCAGTGACACGGTGTTCCCAGTCTTGCTTGTCATCTGACAGAACTTCACGGATCTTATTTAAGGAGTCCTCTAACTCCTTACTGGAATATATCTGAAAACGAACAGCATATTTATTTCTTGCACTGTGTATTTAAATGCAAGGAGTCCATGAAAAATAGCATGATCTTTTTTAATTTTCACGATGCATTACCTGAACTGCAGGTACATCTTCAAAAGCCTTGATAAAATCCTCTTCATCCACAGCTCCTGCGCTGACACCATCCTTCCCTGAGGAACCACAATCACAAAATTTCAAAAAAGATTTAGTAGTCAGTGCCAATAATGGTGAAACTGTACAATTCTCGATTCTGATACTAAATAATTTGTTTTTAACAAATCTATTGAAAAATTTAACAGATCATTTAATTTAAATAATCTTATATTAATATTAGTGCTGATTAAATCGCAACCAATATAAAAGTTTTTGTTTACATATGTGTGTATACTGTGTATATTTATTATGTATATATAAATACACACACGTGCATGTATATATTTAAGAAAAATATGTTATGGTCATATATTAAATATATTTATATATAATATAAAATATAAGAATATGAATATATAAATGTTTAAACGTAAAGATTTTAAAAATATATACTGTATGTGTGTGTATTTATATATACATAATAAATATAAACAGTATTATGCATATATTATATAAACAAAAACTTTCATTTTGGATGTGATTAATCGCGATTAATCGTTTGACAGCACTAATTAATATTAGTACTTATTATTATAAATATTAACCAAGTAAATCAAACAATGACGTGTAGTCTTTTAGTATTTCTCAGTTAAGTAAATATTGCTTGAAGCTTTTAATGTAATTGTGTATAAATAAGAGGCTGGATTTATTTGATCAAAATACATAGCAAAATATTAGTACAATTTAAAATAACTATTTCATATATTTTAAAATGTATTTTAATCCTGTGATGGCAGAGTCATCACGTGACCATTCAGAAATCATGCTAATATGCTGATTTCATACTCAAGAAACAGTTTATTTATTATTATCATTATTATATTAACATATTATCAATTATTATTATCATCATTTTTATATCATTTTTTTAAAAATATTTTTAGGGGATTGTTTAATGAATAAAAAGTTGAAAATAACTGATTTAAAATGTATTTATTTAAAATTTTAAATAAATATTTTGCAACCTAAATGTCATTGTCATTTTGATCAATTAAATGCATCCTTGCTGATTAAAAAAAGTATACTTACTACATATATGTGTGTGTGGATGGGTGTGTGTCTGCTATTTAAATCCATCACACAAACCACAAGAAAATAAGAGTTTAATTCATCAAAGACTGTTAAATAATGTAGAAATCTGCAATATGCCTCTTACCCAGCCAACAGAATCCTTATTTATCTCCACTCATTTCTCAATGTCTCTTCTGCTTTTTTTAAGCTACAAACTTTTCAATAGATAATCTGTCTGTGAACAATTACATTTCTCCTTGTTCAACATGTTTATGTGCAGTGTTTATGAATGTCTACAGTGTTTACTGTGAAGAGTAATCTGACTTTAGTTTTTCAGTGGTATCCTGGGGTTGAGCTGTAGCAGCTGTGGTCTTACCTGGAGCCCTGGATCCAGAGGCAGAACTGGGTCGTCTCATTGAGCCCATGCTGCCCCCTCTCCTGCTGTTGGAGAAGCCCTTAGAAGAGGAAGAGGAGGAGGACCTGCCCCCATCCACAGAGTCCTCGTCATCAAAATTCTTATCTGTAGGGGACACAAGCAACAATGATCAGTGGTTCAAATATTTTCTCTCTACTCTCAGTCTTGTGGGTTGTCTGAATAACTAGTTTGACTTAAGAAATCACTGTCTCCCCAATCGGAAGTTTCTTAGGCCATGTTTAGAGATGGTGACACAAATGTATCAGATGGTAACACAATTGTCAAGCTGATTTATCTTATCTGGAAGAGCAAACAAGGAACACCACAGGAAACACTCTCTTCCCGAGAACACAAGGAACGGCTCACATGTACTTTTCCCAATATCTCCCTGGGTCAACATTTCCATAATTTCCAACACCAATTACCACTAATTTGTCACAGAGACGATCATAACATCATGCCAACCTGCATGTTTTGATTATAACGATGTCGAATGAAGACCATCATACTACAAATTCAAACCAAAGACCTTTTTTTGGCATTCAGACATGGCAGCAACCATTTCGGAGTGATGTCTAAAGCAAGTTACAGTTCAGAATACGTCTATGAGGAAATTCATAGATGAATCTACTGTGAGGGATTCTGGAAGTAAGCTGAAATCAAAAATGAGCGGACGTTCACACATTCCAGCAGTCTGAGAGGAAGGGGGTGGCACACCAATCTTTCTGAACAGGAATGAGCTACAGGATGAATCTATTCTGCTGCCTCATTCTTGCAGAGCACCAGTGCTGTCCATACAATTTTGTCTGATGATTAAATGTTATGCAGATTATTGTGAATAACAATCCAAATTTGTTAATGTCAGTTTATACACATTTTTTTAAATAACATTTTTGGCCATTTCATGCATTTACTGGATGACAGTATAGAGATGAGACAGGAAAGCACGGGGCGGAGAGAGGGGAAAGGGATCGGCAAAGGACCTCGAGTCAGGAATAGAACTCAGGTCACCGGAGGCGCGTCTGCGCTATATGTAGACACCCATGAGGCCATCAACTCTGACAGCTTATACACATGATTAAAAAGTCATTTATTCACAATGAACTTGGAAACATCAATAAATTGCTTGATATAATCCTAGACATTTTTGTACACAAATGTTGTAAAAATTAGAATGAAAAAGTACTCTAAATGATATAAATATATGCAGCCCATATAATTATGTAATTCTAACGGTAATTTGAAAGAAAAATAAAATGTACATGTCATGACATTTCAAGTGTTCACTTACTTGACTGGCAATATGTGATTTGGAGTTCATGTGCACAATGATTAAATCAAATAATCACGATGAGGCGATTATGTAATAATCCTGACAAGCCTACAGAGCACACCACAAACAAACTAGTCAAAGCAAATCAAGGCAGTCAGAGCAAGAGAAAAAATATTTCTATTGATATTTTTGTTCCAAGTACACTCTAGTCTCTAGATCAGGGATAGGCAATTTCGGTCCTGGAGGGCCGGTGTCCTGCAGAGTTTAGCTCCAACCCTAATCAAACACACTTGAAGAAGCTAATTAATGTCTTCAAGATCACTAGAAAGTTACAAGCAGGTGTGTTTGATTAGGGCTGGAGCTAAACTCTGCAGGACACCAGCCCTCCAGGACCGAAATTGCCTATCCCTGCTCTAGACTTTAATAAACACACGACAAGAAGACAAAATACGCAAAACAACACATACAGTACTACAAATGTACTGCACTGTGGCTCTCTATGGAGAGACAAAGAGTTTAAAATAAAAATTGTGTTTAAAAAGCAAAAACGTGCAGCTTATATATCTGTTAAAGCTCTTATATAGCATGTGTTAAAACTAAGTAACATTTAAAAACCATTGTGTGCGGTTTTCAACAGCAAAACATGATAAAAACAAGAAAATTCCTTTAAGGAGATTTACTCAAAATAACCATACAGACATCAAGCAGTCCTGAACATTACTGAGATAAATGCATTATGTAAAAATGTTCCCACATTAGATAAATGTAAGGTTATGGCAAGCAATTCCAAAAATGTATGCTAGATGCCAGCTCAGGTCCCACTCAGACTCCCCAAGAATGCCAAACTCAGAAAACCTGCAATGTATACAATATATCCTTATATGACAATTCCTGTTAGATGTCTTAATTATTTGCATCTCCACAGGAAGGCCTTTGTTTTTGAGCTACTGTTTTACTATGGAACATAATCCTCTTTTATATGCCTTCTCCGGTAATCCAAAATATGTTGATTATTTAAAAACACATCGTTTTAAATTCAACCTTTTGGTTGATGGCCAAGTGTGCAACAGATGTGTCAAATCAATGCACATGCATACAAAAACTAAATAAATGAGTTGGAGGTCATTTCTCAGCATTTAGCTGAGATATGTCATTCAGAGGGAGCCAATGTAGGCGGAAGAATGCATACGCAGTCCGTTCTAGTTAAACCAGCTGAGAGGTATGCTGACTGCTGAAAAATACAGCCCAATATCATTGGTGGGTGGTAGGGACAACAGAACATGTGTATGTGTCTAAAACATCCGTAGACAGCGGCAATATGCCCACAAAAGACATCTTTCATAAGACAGTATGTGGGCAGACAGCTATTGACAGTCAAAAAACGGCACAAAGGCATCATTCACGATCCTGTGTTATCAAACTATCAGTTTTAGCTAGAGCTCAAGCAGCGAGTTCAATTTTTCATATCACTTTCATACCACAACAATTTTCTTTGATTTGAGAGCCTACAGAAGCAGGCCGCCACTGGCTCAACAACATGCTCTGTAACTCGCTTAATTGGCCTAGAAAATCAAATGGTTCATCATGAAACTGCTGTGCAAATCAATCTAACAGCAAGCTCTTACTCAATTTAATAGGAACGTCTCCCTTGAAGCAGAAATGGCTAATCTGAATTGGACATTTTTTCTGTTTTATACTGCCTGAAGATTATGAAAGGCACTTGAAGATCAAAGTGGCAACCTGTCAAATGAAATAATAGGAAAGACCTAGTCATACCTTACCAGCACTGGTTCTAACAACACAGCCCTAACACACACACACACACACACACACACACTCTTGCTGCATAAATTTGAAATTCACCTTTTTCTTTACACAAAGATTCTATTGATCTTACTGTGAAAGATTAATCCAAGGATGTGTTGTATTTTCAATTAAAAAAAAAAATTAAGCTTGTAATGTTTAATCAAAATGTCTTAAACTGAACTTCCAGTGAAGCATCAGACTTCTCTCTGGTGACATATGCAAACATTTAGTTCGCTTAGCGTTCTGCTAAACCTCTAGGATAAATTAAAGTGATATTTCACCCAAAAATGAAAATTCTGTCATTAATTACTCACCCTCATGTCGTTCCAAACCCGTAAAACCTTCGTTCATCGTCGGAACACAAATTAAGATATTTTTGATGAAATCTGAGAGCTCTCTGACCCTCCATAGACAGCAATGCAACTACCACGTTCAAGGCCTAGAAAGGTAGTAAGGACATTGTTAAAATAGTCCATGTGACATCAGTGGTTCAACCTTAATGTTGTGAAACTACGAGAACACATTTTGTGCGCAAAGAAAACAAAAATAACGACTTTATTCAATAATTTCTTCTCTTCCATGTCAATCTTCGACGCGCGTTCGAGAGTACCGCGACATGGTTTAGAGCGACATGAGGGTGAGCAAAGGGATAGCTCACCCAAAGTGAAACTTCTGTCATTAATTAAAGTATGTCATATACAGGATTATAACAACCTCAGGGTGAGCAAACAACAGAAATAAAATTGTGGTGGACTATATCTATCCATAGTCACCATCTACTATAACAGCACAATTTGTAGGCAACACCATACATCTGTACAATTTACATATTTCAGAGTAAATCAGCCTCTTTCAATAATAATTCTTCACAGAGCTAAAACTGACCACAAAATATGGATTTATACAGAAGGGCCGTGTGGAGATGGTGATATTTATTTACTCCTGCTGCTCTCAGAAGTGAGTAATGTCCTTTCAAGAGGACAAACCCTTGGAACGGGCCTTAATCTCCTCGCCACTGAAGTTTTGAGTTTCAGAGATGTGTCATTTCAACCGGGGAGGGGAAGGAGGTTATAATCTTTTCTGCATGACCTGCCAACTTTGAACAAAGTGCTTCCCCGGCTCCTAAATCAGATTTTTCACATGCGACTGAAGGCAAACTATGTTTTAATCCAGAAACAATGTCATTTGTTTACCACAGGAACAAGGGATGCTTAATGACCTGTGAAAACACCTGTCAAAAATCAGTGCTCACCTTCACAGCCACAGTACCTGCCACTGTGTCAAGTGACAGCTTTCTTTAGCTGCTGATTGGACAGACGATGACACAGCACAACATGTCAGAGAGATTTTGAACATGTCCACACAAAAAAGCTTAGAACCCAAGCGACAAGTTTACATAACAGTGCTGCAGGACATGAACTCACACACACACACACAAACGCCCCGATCCATTAATCTCACTCTCAAACTGTGCTGCCGGATCCAATATCAAGTGTGTACTGTATATAAAAAAGATGAACTGGTCGTGTAAAATTTCCATCTCTCGATCACCTCTAACTTTCTGAACACCCGCTGCAGTGTGTCCTGAGATAAACACAGGGTGTCCTAGACCGCACTTCTACACTAATGCACGTGACTCATAACCTGTATTATGTTGACAGTATGTGCATATTGTGCAAAGGTGACAACAAAGGTTCAGAGCAGGGTACTTTGCTGAAGGTGAATGAAGGATTATGCTCTGAAAAGAACGCGAGTCCTAGTTCAGTTGCATCACTAAGGATTCAGAATGGAAAGGAAACATGCCTTCATTTGGTATTAAAGCAAGCCAAGGAAGTGTTATTGGTGGATTCATTTTATTTAAAGTAAACATGAAATCAGTTATAGATTCCTGTTCTTATTCCAAAGACAAAAATAAAAATGTCTTCAATGTAATAACTTCATCTGCAATGGATTTATTTTTGGCTAGCATCACAAAGGCAAGGAAAAATATTGTTAACCACCACTAAATTGTTATTTGAGCATTGTTTTAGGCTAACGTTGTACGAAAAAAATTGCGATGCTCATGCTGTGAGACGATTAAAAAAAACAGTGAGAAATGATGCCACAATAATAGACACGCATTGGATCCATATGCTAATGTAAAAAAAAATACAAAATAGCACAAAGTCACACCTAAAATGCTTTAGATGAGCAAAATAAGCAAACTCACACCCATAATGCAGTTATATTTACTGAATGCATTGCAACAACATGACAAATTTTAACAGACTGAAGAAACGAATTTGCAATTCAGGTGCGAGATGTCTTGAGTGTTCGATACATGTTACAAATCTAGTTTATACACATCTGAATTCATGACAATCTGAGAGATTAGATGTTTTATTTTTCCAAAACGACAACATCTATAAATGGATACACTGCCTTTCCATGTCAAAATGCTTTGAAAACCAGCTAAAGAGACCGTAAAACGGGCGAAGCAAAAACACGAATATTTAAATCTCAGAAGCGTTATCATCTGCAAACACAAAAACACAGAAAAAAATATGCTGTCCCCTTGGCAGAACAGCAGCTGGAGGTTTAAGGCTGCTAGTGCCCAGCACTGCTTTTATTTGTCCCTGACACTAAAGCCGCCATTCCATTCCTTACCTTCTCCGGTTGTCATAGAGCAAGCGTCTCTTCAATTCACACAGAGATGGCAAATACAACAAAGCTCCAGCTTTTTTACAGTCTCTCTCTCGGGTCTCCGCCTCTCCCTCCCTTTCCCTTCCTGCTGCTGTGGTCTTGTGACTTCACCAAAGACAAAAGCCACCCAACTCTTTTAAATAAAGGACGTAGACAGCATTTCCCCTGTAAAAACTGAATGTGATGTATAAACAGTTGATCTGGGGCCATTTGCTTGTCATTTACTTTGCTGTCTCTTAATCTTTATGCTCACAGAACTTGAAACATCTTCCTTATACCAACTAAAGTCTTGACACAGGAAAGAGACTCCGGATACTGTGGCCCTCACACAACAGATTTACCCAAAATATTAGCAGTGCAAATGAAAGACATTTCCTATCATATAATGCTATTAATATTTGTGCAGAGACAGCACTTATTAAAAAAAAGGAGCTGGGCTGCAAGTGCTGCATCTACACGAAAGTGGCAGAGTCATTTATATATAATGAATAATTATTTCTATATAATTTACCAACTCTAACTCTAGACTAACTTGCCAGCAAAATATATTGTAACTACTATATGTAAAATCACAGCTCCAGAGCGTCAGTCTGAGGTAGGAAAAAGGAAAAATATCCACCAAAATACCTAAAAAAAATAAAAAATAAAATAAAAATCTTTCGGTAATCAGACAGTAACCAACATTACTTGGAAATCTCTGATTAAGGCTTCTCATTACAGTGTATCTAAATCAGCGTCTGCCAATAGCACACTCAGACCATTGGTTATCATTTGTAAAACTCTCACAGTTCCAATACGGCAACAAGATTCATGACAAATTACTTTATATGGAGCAGTGCGAACCAAAGATCACATCAAATCTTTTCAATTTCAAAATCAGCATGACATTATTCTATTAAATAAATCAAAATTCAGAAAAAGGAGACAAAGTAAGTCTCTTTGAATCTAAAGTCAGAGAAACATACAAAGTGAAAGCACTGCAGCATAAAACATGAAGAGTTCATTCTCTCTCTCACTCTCGCTCTATTTTCCTCTCTTTCATGCGTAATTCTAAAGCTGACCTTCACCCTAAAAATGATGATAGATTCATGTTTTATCTCAATACATTACCTCTGCCTGATTTCACTGACAGTTCAACCAGATTTACAAAGAAAACTAAAAGTCGAAGAGGCGATCACCCAAATAAACAGACATTTCATTTTCAGTGAAATGACAAAAAATCCTTATGCCACAGATGCTGCTTTCAACCACCCACTGAAATGCAAAATGAGTCCAAATCCTGCAATATAATGTGCACAGGGCCGCAGGGGAGAACAGGAGGAGGAGGTGGAGGAGAGGGGGACTCAGACCTCCCTAATTCTGTATTTCAAACAAACATGTTTCATAGCCTCTATTACTTGAATAAAATCCATCCAAGATGGTGGATGATGCAAGAGAAATGTTGATTATAAATATAATTCATCAATCCCCAAAAGTATAGATTAAAATAGCAGTTCGATCTAATTTAAAAAATCCACAACATGGTGTCTATGTAGACTGTTACAAATGGGTCACTTATGAGGTTAGGATAATGTAGGCAGTAAGTTTTGGAACACAGCCAGGGTAAACATCCAAGCTATGATGTTTAAAAGCCTGTTTGGACAAATTAATTATTGGAATTTCTAAATATATAAATCCTACCTGAACCTGAGGAGAGGATCATGTTCCCAGATCTTTGGACTTCATCAAATCTGCTGAAAATTACATTCAACCTGTAAAAAAAAAAAAAAAAACAAAAAAAAAAAACAAGACAAGACATTTTTTTAAAGTTAAAGATTGCTCAGTTACAGAAAAAACTAATTAGACCTTTAGAACAGTAACTCCTGGAAATGTGACTCTCGGTGCACACAAAACAATCCTCAGAAACAGGTGTTGCAAATCTAACAAAAAATGCTTTCACCAAGCAGGGTAAATGTCTGTGGAATGGAAATACCTTTCATTCGGTCACTCCCTTTGTCCTGAGATACCACCTGACTACACTACTATTTAACAAACGCTTAGACTATTAGCTATGGACATAATGACATGATGACCTAACTCATAAACTACGGACGCAACAGAGAGTAAAGTACTTAACATGTCGGTTAGGCGGTCTAAATGTACGGTTCAAGGCCAGAACAAGCTGCAATGAGGACCAGACTTTCTGCTGTTAGCCATAAGTCTGGCTGAGCAAGACTGGTTGTGATGTAATGGTTGATGTGTCACATTTCAGCATGGATGGTTTTGTGATCCTGTCAGTGTAATGCAAGCTTTGCACCAACTATATTTGACCCCAAAGCAAACCTGAAAGTCCTGAAGTAAGTGTAATATATGTGCGAAGAGGTTAGCCAATCATAACAGAGGTCATTTACAGGTCTTAAAGGTATAGACGCGAAAAATATCTTGTTTAAAGGGGTCCTATTATGCTCTTTTAGTCTTGATTTTGTTTTGGGGGGGTAGTAGAACATGCTCTCATGCTTGGTGGTTCAAAAAACGCATTATTTTTCACATAATTTACATTATTACAATACCTTTCTCCCGAGCCTGGCACAAACAGCTCGATTAGTTCCGGGTTTGATGAAGGCCCGCCTTCCGAAAAACGAAATGTGTTGCGATTGGTTAGCTGTCCCCAGTGCGTTGTGATTGGCGAACAGCTTAGACGCTGACTCAGTACTGCCCCGCCCCTTGCTAAACCAGCAAGTTCGTCAATATTCCCATATCAATTTGAGCCAGATTCAGACCCCGAGAATACTGAACAAGAGGATTGCGCAAAACCTTTGCACGCACGGATATTGCAAGACATATCAGAGTGGTAACGTTATTGTTTCTTTTTTGTTTTTTTGGCTAAATCACGTTTTAGATAGGATGTCAACAACCGCTTAAAAATAACTACATTTACTATGTACAGATAAGTGCAATAGTAATATGTACTGTTTATTGTTCTTTAGTTCTAACATTATAACATGAATTGCAGTGAAACTGTTATACAGTTGAATTTATTTATACCATAGTCCCCCAGTGTTACATATACGCAAATTCATTCTCTGCCAGCGGGAGCCGCTGTTGGAGTGGTAGAGATCGAGGTTTCCCCGCCCAGTAACGCTACACACAAAGCAGAGCTCCTCTCACAAACACTGCTTTATCAGACGAATGAAAATGACATCCAAAATTTTCTGAAGACAGTCGGGTTCCTTCAGAAATACAGTGATATAAAAAACACCGGGTTTTGATTTTGAAACGTGCAGTGCTCATGTTTATTCAACGAAGTCAAAGTCAGATGGGGTATCTATACATATCTATGGTTCTAACCACGAGCTCGCCCCTCCCCACCCCTCCCAACCATTCGAATTTCTGTGGGCGGGATTTATTTTAATGATATTCTAATGGACCACTTTGTGATATCACAAACACCGGAAAACAATGCTGTAGTCCAAACGAGCCGTTCGCTGTAGTTCTTGAAAAGGGATTTTTTTTAAAGATGAAATATCTCCCTTTGGAGTGGACTTTGAGATTTGTAACTTTGTAGATCTTTTTATGCCCAAACATACACACTGACTAAAATTCAAAAAGTGAAAAAGCATAATAGGACCCCTTTAAAGGTCAAAGAGATAGTTACGTACAACAATACTATAATTCAATGAAAGTAACATTGTAAGTGGATCAAAAGAGAAAAAGAATGATTTTAATTATAGTATGGCCTGTTTAATGAAGCAACAATTTGGGAAATATTTAAGCATCCTCAAATGACAGCAAACCATGTGAAATTGAACCATGAAGACCACTGTCTAAAACTCCTCCCACTGCGTATTCACAAAACTGCGGATGTTTTCGTCCTGTAAAACCCTCTGAGAATCCTTCATCCTTTACATCCCTCTCAGAAGATTGTCTGTGCGAGTCAGAGGCAGATCCCCAGAGCCCTGCGCATTAAAGCCGATTCATCGTCATGTTCTCAGCTCCCTGTGAGGGGATTCTGCCATGCTGAATCTGGACGGGCTGCCACATTTCTCTGCCTTTTAGGTTATAAATAGGGCTGAGTGATAAAATGAATACTCAAAACATGCATTTATGATATTGATTAAAAAGCAACATTGTGAATAGTGTGATGATGTAAATGTTCAAAGCTCTAACTGCCAAAGTCATTAAATTCTAACTAGGACAAGTAAAGCCTTGTAATATTAATGTTTAAGAGGATGTTGTTTCCAACAATCATGCTGTTAGGATTTCATTTTAAATAAGGGCATCCCTGCTGACAACCACTGACAAATGCAAACATTTAATCCTACAAGTCCATCATTTCTGCTTTACAAAGTGTCCCACAACAGAATTTTGAATTGCAAATGAGATGGGATGCCTTTTCTGCAGTTTGAAAGAAAAGGAAATGCTGCTTGCTAAACCCTTATGCACTACAGTGTTCAAAAAGAGATTTCTTCCTCTATTCACTTCATCCATGCAGACTGACTGCGTGCCTCTAAATTAAGCTGAGAAGATTTGAATTTTGCAGATACATCCATGGCACTCTGTGAAAAACAGCAGCGCTGAAAAACTGTCAGGCTGTCAGTGCGCTTAAGACTCAAAATGGATATTGAACATTTGGAAAATTAAAACTTTGTTGTGCACGCTTGATTTATGCTAAATGTGGGCTTTAGTGAGAAAGCAACGAGAGTTTGATTCTTTCATAGATCCCTCCAAGGGCCATTTTAATTGTGTGATTATCATTTTTAGTAACAGGATTTGGTCTAGTCCCAAGGAATTTGGGCACAGATGCGCATGAAGCCAACTGAGAAGGCAGCACGGAAAGGATATTAATCTAATAAATCAAATATAATGAGTGCAGCTCTCGGAAATGGAAATGAATTAGCATTAGCTTAAAATATTTTTGTATGACCCAAATGATTGTATTAATAAGATCTGGTGAATTAACTCAAAAATACTGGAGTTGCAGTACACATACTTGAGCCTCGATGCTCACAAACGAGTTGCCGGTTTGACGTTGTGTCCGAAGTCACAGCAAACTGTTTTCCCCAGGCATGTTCCAATTGAGCCTGCCCTCAAAAGTCTTAAAACTATAACCACTGAGAAGATCAGAGAAACAGATGCCTGCATGGTCCCTGGAGACATGCACAGATTTTAAGTGGGAGGGACATCTAACAGATGTTACAACCAAATTCAGACCACAAGCAAATGCTGGCATGCGTTCCTCCTCTCCATGCACTTCAGTCAACTCTTGCTGTGCAGTATCATGGCTGGACGCTTTCTTTTGCAGGCTCAGACCCATAGAGCAAAACATCTGAGAGTGGCATTATGAATGCCATACTTTTCTAAATGCTAAATCACGAATTCAGTACATAATTCTGTAAGCACATAATGTTAGCTGCTAAAAGTATATTAGTCTCAAGTTAGAAGGCAGAGCCTGATTCTGGGTCTGGAGGGAAATCAAGACCTAATGACCTGTATGAATAGCCACTTTAGCCCTTTAAGTGAAAACGAATCATTACAGCACTAATAGAGACTAGTTCATGAATGTGTTCACTCTGTTTAGAAACACTTACTAGTGGGGGAAAATATCTGTCTAAATTTGTCAATGCCTGATAGAAGTAAATGAACAGATGCAGTGTATATCTAGAGAGGAAAAAAACCTTCAAAACAAAAACATGAGTCCAATATTAGACAGAAATCCATCTGACTTAGAAAAGACCCTGGGAGTGACCTGAAGACTAACTAATATTGTAAAAGTAATGCTGATGCATTGTCTGTAAATTGGCAGAGAGTTAATAAAAAAGGAAGAGCTTACCTTGATTGCGGCAGTCCTTTTTTGCTAAGGTCAATCCTAACCTTCTCTCCAACATGTCTGTATATTTCCACAAGGCAGTTCATGGCTGCATCCCGAACCTGGACGTATAATTGGACAACTTCATATTTTCACTAAATTCACTCATTTTAAACAAGCCTCTAAACTGTGCACTCGTAAAAGTAGAAGCTTATATTAATATATATTATCAGTGATAAGAACAATACGTAAATGTTTTAGGAGGAGTCTTAAATGCAAAGCAATTACATTACTATTTTAATGTTTATTCTGCTATATGAAATGCTTTCCACTGCATCTGTTAACAATATTCATTCGTATTGTAAATTCTATATTCACTTAATAAAAACAAATGTACACTTGTTATATTTCCAACTCCACATTCAAAACCACCACCAGAGGTCACTATAGCTTTGTGTAATGTTGCAACCTTCATCCATTGTTCTGTAAAAAAGCCATGTCATGCAGATCAGAGTTTAATCTTGAATGTCTTAGATCACGACAAATGAACATACCTGACTTGTGGGGTCTCCGAGTAGATTACATATATGTGGTACAATTTTGCTCAGGGTTAAGCCTTGGGCACCGTATCTGAAAAACAGAAGTGATCGCGACAGGGAGGGCAACATTAGTGCATCATGCGGGCTTGTGGTATCTTTGCCAAGTTCAGCTTTAATGGGTCTTCCTAGAAGAATGTACTGCTTTATTCTTATTTTAATAACTTAATATCTCTATTCAGCAGAGAAATTCACTCTACAAGTGGGAATTTTAAACATAAAAGTCAGTGTAAGTTGTTGTTATTTATGTTGAATGAAAGCTACAATATCCAGACTGAGAGGACAATGGGGCTTACGTGTTCAGAGTTGAGATGAGACAGAGACACACTCCCTCTCTGGTCCGGTTGTTTTTGTGTTTGAACCCCCCCAACATTCGGTCCCATATGTACTGTGAAGACAATCCAAATGTAATACTTTCAATCTAATACAATTAAATGGCAGCTAATCTCATTATGAGACCTCCCATCAGCCTTTTCATGGAGCGTAGAGTTCAATTCATTAACTAAATGAAATCCCGTTTAAACTGCCACAAAGGCGTCTCGCAAGGGTACTTCTGAATGGAGCAGGTTGTTCAGATCTTACATTATAAATATTGTTTAGGCTGTCATGTTATTTTAACACAAAGACAAAATACAGAGATGTATATTTGCCAGCATAATGCATCATGTACACACAACAGGACAGCAGTGTTAGCTTTAGAATGAACTGAACATCCTGGAATTAATATTTAGGCTAAATAAAGACAAATACTACCTGAGGAGTAGCTGCCTGCTCCATGATCTTCAGCAGCAGGGTTTGATCTTGGTCTCTGACTTGATCTTTGGCATCGCCTAACCGATCTATCAAGCTGGGTAAAACTGGAGATGGAGAGAACAAAGATTAGATACTAAGAATGTGCAAAGTTATTTTTCAGTCAACTTCAGATTACGTAATAACAGGTATATTTCTCACAGCAGACAATCTGAAGAGTGACAGTGATTGCCTTGAAATTCATTGATGAATGCAGTGAATTTGTAACAAAAGCAGTGTTTGATGACTGCAGCAGCGATGCATTTAAAGCGGATGAATTTTCAGAAGCAACTTCTCAGAGGGTTTCAGTGTATGCTGACAGTTTCAGCACTTAAAGTAAAACACTCTGTCAGCAAACTCAAACTTTCTGCAGAAAGTTGTCTCTTCATTTAAGCACCGCTGCTTTAAAAGTAATAATAAAAAACAAATCTTCAAAATTTTCTTTAGATAAACTATATAAAAAAAATAAATTGTCATAAAACGATCCTTATTTTTTGAGGTAATAAAATCTGACAGAGAAATTTTTACACATTTAAGATTAATATTCTTACCTGTACCAACTTGGGGCCGAAATCGGTCCTGTAATCTCGTCACTAAGGCAGATAGAAGGTCCATTCCCAACAAAGCCAACTAAACATGAAAAAAGCATAAAATTAAACAGAGACAAAAACTATATGTGCATTTTTATTCAATTTAAATGTGTGTATTGTTGCAATATACAACAATCATTAATTAGCTTTAAAAATCTTTAAGCAACATTATAATGTTATTGTCAATTCAAAGCATCACAAAGAACAAAGGAAATAAGAAGGTACAATTAATGAAATGGCCGCCCATCCACCCAAACCGAATGAGTAGAGCAGAGGATTATGGGTAACAAATAGGACATCTGAGTCTAAATGAGCAATACAATGGACTATGGATAACAGACAAATTTCAGATGAATCCAAAACAGCATATTACAAATATGAATACTAGTATTAGAAATACAACACATTTACATACTACCTTAAGATTAGTATTCTAAACTTAGACTGAATGAGTAGTGCAAAGGATTATGGGTAACCATCTAGAAATCCCAGTCTGACTGAGTAGTGCAAAGGATTATGGGTAAATCCCTAACATCTCATTTATTTTCTCCTTTCTCAGTCTTTTTTGACATTACAGCCACAGCGTTCCTTTCCAGTAAAGTTCATTAGACATATTTTAAACATATTTCACACCAATGGTCAACAATTTGGTCAACAATTTTATTCCAACCATCACAGAGAAGACTGGCACAAAACAAACACACTGCAAAAGCTCCGCCCAACCACTTAACTTTCCTTGTCATGGGGTTGAGGACTGTTCAATGAGCGTATAGTGAGAGCAGGCCTGCTAACACCATATCAACACAAATGCATCACCTGACTTCTTGAAGTCAGATAATGGTGCAATTTTTGGAAACCTTAAATAAGTTAAATGATAATGTGAATCTTCACAAACAAACTAATTTTCAATGAAGACTGGGACTACCCGTTTGCTCCACCAGTGGAAAAAGGGGGAGCGTCTGGGAAACCGATTTGAACACAGTCATTATTTTTGCAATTTCCTTTCGTGTGTAATTTCACGTTTAAAGTTTATCTCCTGTCATTTGTTTAGTACTGCCTTATTATGCCTGATTTATTTTACGTATGTATTTAAGCAGCTGTGTTTGACTCTAATATATCTACTATAACAAAGTCCTGATCCTTTGTTCTCACCCATACAGAAAATGACTGTAATTATGCTGGTGACACCCAGGACTGAGACACAGATAAACCACATCAGCTGAGAAGAGTATTCAATGCCTTAGAGGTGGTGTAAAAAAGGCAAGTCGTATCATGAGGCACTGGGTAGCACACAACTGATTTCTTTGTTGTCCTCCTCGTTAACGCACACATCCTCACAGATGGAAACAGATTTAGCCACTTTCTACTATATACCGTTCAAAGGTTTTTTTTAAATAAATTAATACTTTTATTCAATACTTTTATTATTAATACTTTTATTAATAATTTTTTTTAATGCATCAAACTGATCAAAAGTGACTGTAAAAGCACTTTTAAAATTACAAAAGTTCGAACTTTCAAATTTGAACTATTTATCACAGAATCCTGCAAAAATGTTCTTAATATTTCACAATATTATAGCAGCAACAGTTTTTAGCTTTTTATAATAATAATAATAATAATAATAATAATAATAATAACAAAAAAAAAATTCTTGAGCAAATCAGCATATCTATGGAAGCCCGTTTCCGCCACTGAATAAAAAATAAAAAAAGGTTATTGCGACTTTTTAATCTCACAATTCTGACTTTTTTTTTTCTTTTTTTTTTTTTCACAGAATTGCGAGATATAAACTCACAATTGCGAATTATAAAGTCAGAATTACGATTTATAAAGTCACAATTACGTGATAAAAACTCGCAATTCTGACTTTTTTTCCTCGCAATTGCGAGTTTATATCTCGCAATTCTGACTTTTTCTCGCAATTCTGACTTTTTTTCTCAGAATTGCAAGATATAAACTCGCAATTGCGAGTTAAAGTCCAGTTTTGAGGAGGGGGGAAAAGACTGATATGTTCTCAGAATTGCGAGTTTATATCTCACAATTCTGACTTTATAACTCGCAATTGCGTGTTATAAAGTCAGAATTGCGAGATATAAACTCACTATTCTGAGAAAAAAAAAAAAAAAGAATTGTGAGTTTATATCTCGCAGTTCTGACTTTATTTCTCAGAACTGCGACTATGTCTCGCAATTGCGAGTTTACATCAAGCAATTCTGACTTTATTTCTAAGAATTGCGAGTTTATATCTCACAATTATAAATTTTTAACTCGCAATTGCGAGTTTATATCACACAATTCTGAGAAATAAAGTCAGAATTGTGAGTTTGTATCATGAGGAAAAAAGTCAGAATTGTGAGATAAAAAGTCGCAATTACTTTTTTATTTTTTATTCAGTGGAGGAAACGGGCTTCCATACATATCAGAATGATTTCTGATCAATCAAAATAAAAAAAATAATAATTCTTTTAACTTGCTAAAAGATATAAGAAATATTTTTTTTCCTCTAGAGCACTCTGAATTATCACTGTGTATGAAATGTGCACAATAAACTTGCTTTGCCTAATACAATTCCTGTCAGTTATGAGGATTTGACCACACCCACTATTTACCCAAGGACCTCCCACTCCACCACAAAACTGTAAGCCCGCTTCCTCCCAATGTGCAATCCAAACCATCTTCTCACCAGCAACCTCCTGCTTCAGACCGTCTTGGGCTGCCAAATTTAAACATACCCTATCCCGCTATTTATATCTTTCCTATCCACCACAATCACAGAAAGGAGCCAAGTACTATTGTTCTCCTTGCTGAGCTTTTGTTTCATCTCTCTGTGCTTTCTTTTGCTTCATTCCTTCCTCTGTTTTCTCGTTAGCGGCTGACAGGAAATACACAGGAGTGTGATCGATCATTTCAGCTTCTGCTCCAGGCTCAAATCAATACCAAAATAAACTATTACATAAGTCTACGCAGACTCCGTCACACCTGGCCAGACAAACAGTGAATAGCAGGAGAGAGGAGGCATATATCTGTCAGAACACACTAACGAGCCAAGATAACGAGATATGTTTCACGCATATGTGCTCATTCCCCTGGTTTCTTCATCTTCAATTCACACTACTTTGCTAATCAGTCCAACAGTGCCTGTACATCTCTCACTAAGACAGGAGTGTTCAACCTTTTTTGGTGTACGTCCCATTTTAAAAGGGGTCATGTCATGAGGAATCAGATTTTCCTTGATAGTTCATTCCAGTAATAATAATAACAACAACATTTTCCAAAATGGAGATTCTCAATCAGAGGGTCAAACACAGGTTGAAAAATGGTCATGTATTATTAAACCAACTGTTTCATCGGCTTAATATATACAGGTCCTTTTCAAAAAATTAGCATATTGTGATAAAGTTCATTATTTTCTGTAATGTACTGATAAACATTAGACTTTCATATATTTTAGATTCATTACACACAACTGAAGTAGTTCAAGCCTTTTATTTGTTTTAATATTGATGATTTTGGCATACAGCTCATGAAAACCCAAAATTCCTATCTCAAAAAATTAGCATATCATGAAAAGGTTCTCTAAACGAGCTATTAACCTAATCATCTGAATCAACTCTAAACACCTGCAAAAGATTCCTGAGGCTTTTAAAAACTCCCAGCCTGGTTCATTACTCAAAACCGCAATCATGGGTAAGACTGCCGACCTGACTGCTGTCCAGAAGGCCATCATTGACACCCTCAAGCAAGAGGGTAAGACACAGAAAGAAATTTCTGAACGAATAGGCTGTTCCCAGAGTGCTCTTATCAAGGCACCTCAGTGGGAAGTCTGTGGGAAGGAAAAAGTGCGGCAGAAAACGCTGCACAACGAGAAGAGGTGACCAGACCCTGAGGAAGATTGTGGAGAAGGACCGATTCCAGACCTTGGGGGACCTGCGGAAGCAGTGGACTGAGTCTGGAGTAGAAACATCCAGAGCCACCATGTACAGGCGTGTGCAGGAAATGGGCTACAGGTGCCGCATTCCCCAGGTCAAGCCACTTTTGAACCAGAAACAGCGGCAGAAGCGCCTGACCTGGGCTACAGAGAAGCAGCACTGGACTGTTGCTCAGTGGTCCAAAGTACTTTTTTCGGATGAAAGCAAATTTTGCATGTCATTCGGAAATCAAGGTGCCAGAGTCTGGAGGAAGACTGGGGAGAGGGAAATGCCAAAATGCCTGAAGTCCAGTGTCAAGTACCCACAGTCAGTGATGGTCTGGGGTGCCATGTCAGCTGCTGGTGTTGGTCCACTGTGTTTTATCAAGGGCAGGGTCAATGCAGCTAGCAGCTTTATGGAGATGAAGATTTCATTTTTCAGCACGACCTGGCACCTGCTCACAGTGCCAAAACCACTGGTAAATGGTTTACTGACCATGGTATTACTGTGCTCAATTGGCCTGCCAACTCTCCTGACCTGAACCCCATAGAGAATCTGTGGGATATTGTGAAGAGAAAGTTGAGAGACGCAAGACCCAACACTCTGGATGAGCTTAAGGCCGCTATCGAAGCATCCTGGGCCTCCATAACACCTCAGCAGTGCCACAGGCTGATTGCCTCCATGCCACGCCGCATTGAAGCAGTCATTTCTGCAAAAGGATTCCCGACCAAGTATTGAGTGCATAACTGAACATAATTATTTGAAGGTTGACTTTTTTTGTATTAAAAACACTTTTCTTTTATTGGTCGGATGAAATATGCTAATTTTTTGAGATAGGAATTTTGGGTTTTCATGAGCTGTATGCCAAAATCATCAATATTAAAACAAATAAAAGGCTTGAACTACTTCAGTTGTGTGTAATGAATCTAAAATATATGAAAGTCTAATGTTTATCAGTACTTTACAGAAAATAATGAACTTTATCACAATATGCTAATTTTTTGAAAAGGACCTGTATATTTTTATACATATATGCGAATGTGTGTTTGTGTCACTCCCTTCCTCGTTACATAATTAAGCTATAACACAGGATGTTCCAGATGACAAATTACATTTTAATTTTACCAGTCAATTTTTATTACTATTGACTTTTCTTTTTAGCATCTTGCACCCTGAAAGCCCTGTTATGAAAGCAAAAACTCATTCTGCATGAACGTCTAACTTGGATCAATATTTGTTTCCTATGAAACCAAAGGTTCTGAATCAACAAGCTCACCTCTGCATCTTTGTTATAGCCTACATTTCCTGCAATATTTTAAGCCCAAGACAAACTGCATTTTTTATCTACCACTGTTCAAAGGTTTGATGCCAGATTTTTTTTTTTAAGTTTTTCAAAGTAGCATTTTAAGGCTGCATTTATTTGATCAAATATACAATAAAAACAGCAATATTGTGAAATATTGCAACTTAAGATAATGGAGAACAAAAAAAAAAAGAATATACAGAAACCAAAACTATAAAAATGCTAGAAATAAGGGGAAAAATATCTATAAATAAGATACAACTCTATGAAAACCTCTGCTCTACGATTTCTTTGCTGTTGTGTTACCAGGATCATTCCAGATTGATGTAGCTGGTAAAATAAGCTCGTCCTAGATCCTCACAGGAACAGCGTCCTCATTAGGCCTGTCCAAATGGGAGGACTTTATCCAGGCCAGTGAGACCGTAGGACTAAATGATCTGCAGGGCACAGGGTGAACACTGTCTGTTGAGGTAATCAGTGTTCAAACTGAAATACTACTGAAGACAATGGTGAAAGACTGTGTGTAAAAATAAATAAATAATGCAGTGTTAGTCTAACAAAAGTCTTACCAGTCAGGATGCATTGCTAAAGCTATCAGGTCTCTTATTTGCATAAAACTGAACTCTAGTTAACTTTGTTTTATTGCCAACAACCACTATCGATCATTATGTCAACTCAAACAGGAATCTAGTTTTGTTTCTAGGTTTGCTCGTTGGTGCCAGCTTTGTGAGCATTCTCTTTGATTTTCCATGAGTCAAAGAACAACAGCTGGGATGAAGTCAACAGGCCCAGACACGGATGCAAGAAATCAACAAATGTCCGCTCTCCATGTGCTGGGCCATTATTATTATTATCATACCTGCCAGCGCACCACCACCAAGATTAAGTAATGGCTATGCACTCTACATTAGCCTTGCATTTTGGGAAGATTTTGAGTTCAAAGGCCTTTATTAGATAAGCTGGTCTCAGGTCAGTGCTTGAGGGAGATTCGAGGCCAGCTGTAATATAAGACTAATGTTGCACCACAGCTGTTCTCAAGTAGTAGAGTGGCACCCTGAGTCACCAGTAAAAAGGGCCTGAGGGACGTCAGGAGCAGCTAAGTGGAGTTTGAACAGTGAAAACGCCTACGATACTGCAGGATAATTAGAAATTCACACCTCACCAGCACAGCAAAAGAAGCACGGATAGTGAACAACACGTGTATCACCAGACGCTTTCCCTGCTTTAATTTCTTTTGAGAAACACCTGAAATGAGAAGTCTTCTCATCCTACACAATATAAATGCCTCCCACTATACTTTTGACTGGCTCTTCCATTACTGCACAGTCATGTTTTCTGAAATTATAGCATGTTTCCCTGCTCATAAGAGCCCTTATGATCGCTGTGAAACTACAAAAAGGACCCAAAAACCATAAAATAAGCATAAAGTAGTAACCATTAAAAAGTGAAATAAAAGTAATTATTCACTGAACTATCCCTAATAACTAATATTAGTTAGTAGGCTAAATCATGGTTTCCCAAACAGGGGTTCGTGAGGGAACTGCAAGGGGTTTGCTAGTTGAAGTAACGCAAACACTTAATTGAATCATAAAAAGTATTTTTTTTTTTAATTTTCAAATTTTTTTTATTTTCTACATTTTTATTTCAAAAGCACAACTTGTTATTACAAAAGTGATATTATCTTCATTTTTTATAATTAGTTAATAAAAATATTAATAATAATATAATAATTAGGGCTGCCCCCTAATAGTCTACTAACCGTTAGTCGACCAGAAGAGGCTTGGTCAACCCCAAATTTTATTAGTCGCAGGAAAAATATAAATAAATAAAAATCCACATCGGCAAAGTCACGCAGATCGTTAAGGGCTGGTCTATGTGGTAGTGCATCGGGCAGGACATCCAAACGCTCACCTATATCATTCATCGACCTCAAATATGGCTTATTATCTGAAATACGTAAAGTTGCTAATACTTACATGGCCGCTCAATCTAATGTTAATCTAGAAAAACGTGCACTATTGAAGTGTCTATGTAGACTGTGGAAGCTGAACAGTAGCGCACTCACTGCATGACAGATGGAGGCGCGGGTGCGCTCACTTGCTCTTAAAATACTCCCTCATTTTTGGTCATACAGATAAAAGTAATACATCTACATTTATTTGTGTGGACAAAACGCTGCGCTTTTGTAAAATAATTAAAGCAAACTGGATGCGCTTTCTGCCGTCTCGGTCTCTGTGAACTTGAGTGCGAAACTCCGAAATTCTGTGTATGCCTGCCTTACAGACATAAAAAAAAAATATATATATTATATATATATATATATATATATATATATATATATATATATATATATATATATATATATACATATAGTGCCCTCCACTAATATTGGCACCCTTGGTAAATACGAGCAAAGGTGGCTGTGAAAATAAATCTGCATTGTTTATCCTTTTGATCTTTCATTCAAAAAATTCACAAAATTCTAACCTATCATTGAAGTAAAACAGTTGAAAGTGGGGGGAAAATCTCATTGTGAAATAAATGCTTTCTCTAGTTCATATTGGCCACAATTATTGCAATGTCCTTTTTCCAAGATAGCAGCCCTGATTTTTCTACTGTAACGCCTAAAGAGTTTGGAGAACACCTGATAAGAGATCAGAGACCATTCCTTCATGTAGAATCTCTCCAGATCCTTCAGATTCACAGCTCCATGACGGTGCTTCTCCTCGTTAGTTCACCTCACTCGTTTTCTATAGGGTCAGGTCAGAGGACTGGAATGGCCATAGCAGAAGCTTGGGTTTTGATCCTTCAGATTCACAGCTCCATGATGGTGCTTCTTCTCTTCAGTTCACCTCACTCATTTTCTATAGGGTTCGGGTCAGAGGACTGGAATGGCCATAGCAGAAGCTTGGTTTTGTGCTCAGTGACCCATTTTTGTGTGGTTTTTGAGGTTTGTGTTTGGATTGTATCTAAACAAGATGTCCAGGACCTCCAGCAGAAATATAGGCCCACAACATTAAAAATACAGCAGTATATTTCATTGTACACATAGGGTACTTTTTTATCCCTGTGTGCACCAAACCCATCTTGAGTGTTTACTGCTAAAAAGCCCATTTTTTAGTTTCATCTGACCATAGAAGCCAGTCCCATTTGAAATTCCAGTCGTGTCTGATAACTGAATATGCTGGAGTTTGTTTTTGGATGAGTGAGGAGTGAGGTTTTCTTGAAACCCTCCCGAACAACATGTGATGATGTAGGTGCTGTTTGACAATTTTTATTTTTAAGGTTTTCTGACCCCGAGACTCAACTATTTTCTGCAATTCTCCAGCTGTGGTCCTTGGAGAGTCTTTAGCCGCTCAAACTCTCCTCCTCACCGTGCATTAGGACAATATAGACACACGTCCTCTTCCAGGCAGATTTGTGACATCTTTAGTTGATTGGAAATTCTTAATTATTGCCCTGATGGTGGAAATGGGGATTTTCAATGCTTTAGCTATTTTCTTAAAGCCACTTCACTAATTTGTGAAGCTCAATTATCTTGTTCTGCACATCAGAGCTACAGTATATTCTTAGGTTTTTCTCATTGTGATGGATGATTAAGGGAACTTGGGCTTTGTGTTCCTCATATTTATAATCCTGTGAAACAGGAAGCCATGGCTGGATAATTTCATGTTCATAATCCCCCTGGTGTGCTAAAAAATGTAAATATGAATGGGAATATACTTCAGAGATATTTTACTGGGGTGCCAATAATTGTGGCCAACATTCATCGGAGAAAAACATTTATTTCATCATGAGATTTTCTCCCCACTTTCAATTGCTTTACTTCAATGATAGGTTAGAATTTTGTGAATTTTTTGAGTGAAAGATCAAAAGGATAAACAATGCAGATTTATTTTCACAGCCGCCTTTGCTCATATTTATCAAGGGTGCCAATATTAGTGGAGGGCACTGTATACATATATATATAGAGAGAGAGAGAGAGAGAGAGAGAGAGAGATAGAGAGAGAGAGAGCAAAATGTCTACTTTCAAATAAACCACTTCAAATGGAAAACAAATATTCTAAAATTATGTATCCGTATGAAACATGCATACAGGCACATCCACTGCGGAGATGACGAGTCAGCGTCACCGATCTCTTAAACCGAAAACAAAGAAAGCACTAGTATTTCAATTAATTATTAAAATGTTAATCCAGTCTCCTTGCTGTTTTTCCCTGACACATTCGTAATCATTACTTCTGCCGGTGCTGTGGCAAGCTTTATGCGTGTGCTTATTAGGGTATGTAGACAATTAAAGGCTCATTATTATGATTTAAATTGTTTATTAAAAAACTTGCGATTAGTCGACTAGCCTAATGCTTCAAATGAACGACTACTAATCGACCAGAAACATTTTAGTTGAGGGCAGCCCTAATAATAATATTACTGTAAATGAAATATAAAAAATCTAATATAAATAATATAAAACATAATGCTAAATTATTATGTTTATTATACTGTATAGACATTATGTAGCACAGCCCTTTTCAGCACTGCGCTGATTGTCTTCTCTCTTCTGGTTTATATTTCCGCAGCATGAAGGTAAGGTCTTACAGATTTATGAATGAACCAATCATTTTAAAATCTCCCCAGTCTACTGACATTTATGTTCATGATAATGTTAGTTAACTCTGCAATAAGTAAATCCACTTCACCAGCAACTTACTCTTTGACAGCAATTTCACAGAGTATTTCAAAAAAAGTTTGGGAATTCCTGGGCTCCATGTGAGTTGTAGCATCTAGCATCTCTAGCATCTCTAATAGATGCTACTGGCTAGGTAAAGGAGTGCAATTATTCATAATACAAAGGTGGACTAAAAACACATCAGGGGAGCTGTTAAGATCTTCAAAGAGCTCATGGGACTGATTACTGCAGGCATGATCTCTATCAAAACAACATGCACAAGCCACGAGGAACTAAATAATCTAGCCTACATCAAAACAAAAATCACTGCAGCTAATGGGACTTGTTTACTGTTTGACATCAGGGCTGAAAAGTAGAAAAGTGAAAATACAAGAAATACACAACCAACAATAATACCGAGCTATTAAAAATTTCAAATTAGAGTGAGGCATTGTTCAAAGTACCAAAAAAACAAAACCTGTGTGACCACTATTAAACCGCATCCATATTTAAACACGCATGAATTTGAGAGAGCTTATCAGCGCTGCCCTGATCCCGACCTCATCACCTTCCTCTTTATGTAAGAGGGAGAACACAAAGCACCATCCACACACACACAGAGTCCTCACAGAGATCACTGTGGTTCACTGGGCTGCAGAACTGTCTATGGGCTATTTAAAACCTTCAGCTGGTGTGCTGGAAACGACAGCTCTCATATATACACTGAACACACTATCTTCTGTGAAATGAAAAAAAAAAAAAAAAAAAAAAAAAAAAAAAAAAAAAAACAATCTCATTACTTGTTAGTACAATAAATGTTGCTGTGTTACTCTAAAGCTCTTCAAATTAAGCAGCCCTGCAGCACACTAAACAGCTTGTGGATCTTGATAATGGCATCACTAAGAAACTGCCCTGATAAAACAGCATATTTTCAGAGAAAACAAAAACAACTTCTGAAGAAACACCCAGAGGTAAAGAAGAAACTTCATTTTCTGAACATTAACCCTTTACAAAAAAGTACTATGGCAGTACCATGGGACAGTAACTGTATCAGATGATACACTAATAGCTTGGTTCTAAATACTTATTAATTTCACATGGGGATGAAATGATATTATCAATACCGTGATATCGCGATAGCAAAACTGCCTCAATATTATCCTGGTCATATGACGATATGAAACAATAGGTCTTCCGGGCAAAAAGTGTAGTTATTAAAATATATTTAAACTTCTTATTCACATAAAAGGTCTTTAAAGTTGTGTTTTGGGCCATTGTGCTTTGGCACAGCACAGTATCTGTCAAACGAACTAAAACCAAAAGCACAATATGGCTTAATCCCTTTATCAAGTCTATTTGCGCTGCATGTTTCAAAGTGAAGTGCACAAACTGTTGAGGCGATCAGCTCGTGGTCCGGTGTTTTCCGTGCCTCAGAACAGCTCCGTTCACAGTGAATGACTGCAGTGAACTCGTTTATTGCACATGCTGTGAGTTTAGCGCACGTTTGGGAATGCAACAGCCACCAGTTGGCTTTATTTTCGTGGCTAGATTTGTAGTAAGACGCGTTTTTGTAAGCCCGTTTTCATTGAAACTGGAGTTTTCCTTCAAAATAAAAGCTCTAATGCCGTTTCCGTCAAAATAAAAGCTTAAAAGTGCAGTATGAATTGCTGACATCTAGCGGTTTAAATGCAGTCCAAATTCAAAATATCTCTTTTATGTGTAGAATAGGGGTGTCGCGATATACCGGTATTGACGATAACCGTGATATTCAAAGCAACAATTATCGATATCGTGTTAATTTAGTGTGTGACGATATACCGGTATTGGCGATAACCACAATATTTAAAATGAACAGGACTGATAACACCACATCAATACTCCAGCGCCAGTACCTGATTGACCTCCAGGTGGCAGTATTGCGCCTTAACCCTGACACCTGTCAAACAAGAAGAAGACGTGGCAGCGCTCGCAGCTACTCCGAGAAGAGCTGTGTTCATCAGAGTAAGTTGCCATTATTTTACTTGTCATAGAATGGGAAATGTTACAACCTGTTAACAGAGGTTTTCTGTGTTCATATATTTAAGTAAAGGCTGATTATTTTAATAAGTACCGCCTTTTCTTTACTCGTCTTACTTTTGTACTGGCAATCAATATGGCCTGTGCATAGTAACACTTTATTTCTTTGTTCAAATCTGTTAACAGTTACATGATTAAAACTGGTCTTGAAAAACTGAGTGACCACATTGCTACATTAAACTAGCAATGTTAAAATTTTAAGCTGGTCGCAGTGCCATGCACTTAATGCCTCATCTGCGGTCGTTCTAGACTCACATTAATACTGAATTAGCAGCGCTCTTAATGCATGACTTCAGTGGCACCGGTGCAACTATAGGTTAAAGAGCTTAAAATACCAGTACGCAAGTTAACAGGTTAAAGTATCAGTTTAGATGTTAATATGGCAACACTTTACTATAAGGTTTAATAGTTAACATTACATTAGTTAACATGAAATAAGAACGAACAATACTTCCACAGCACTTATTAATCTTAGTTCATGTTAATTTCAGCATTTACTAATGCATTATTAAAATCACAAGTTGTGTTTGTAAACATTAATGCACTGTGAACTAACATGAACAATGAACAACTGTATTTTTATCAACATTAACAAAGATTAATAAATTGAGTAATAAGTGTATTGTTAGTTAATACATAAATTTTAACAAATGACATCTTATTGTTAAGTGTTACCATTTATATTTATTCATCATACTGTTGAATTTGACAGTATTTTCTGTCTTGTTATATCATAGGAGCTCCAAAGACGACAGAGAAAGCCAGAGTCTTGTGCCCTGCGTTTATCAGTATCCTTATGTTCGTTGGGTGAAAAAGAAAAACTCAATGTAAAATAATTAGTGCTGTCAAACGATTGATCGCAATTAATCGCATCCAAAATAAAAGTTTTTGTTTACATAATATATGTATGTGTACTTTGTATATTTATTATGTATATATAAATACACACTCATACAGTATTTATTTTGAAAATATTTACATGTAAATACATGTATATATTTATATTCTCATATTTTATATTATATATAAATATATTTAACATATAAACATAACATATTTTTAATAATTATATACATGCATTTGTTTGTATTTATATACACATAATAAATATACACAGTATACACAAATATATTATGTAAACAAAAACTTTTATTTTGGATGCAATTAATCGTTTGACAGCACTAAAAATAATTTGACTGATACCCCCCCCCCCCACCCAAGGTTTCTATAGATATCGTGATATATTGATATCGTGAATTCTTATGGCCACAATAACCGTGATATGAAAAATCTAATATTGTGACAGCCCTAGTGTAGAAATTAGGAAAGAAGTATTGTAATTTCCCTACTGTAGTGTAAAGCAAAAATAATATACCTATGAAATATTCATTTTCATTTATTTTTACAGTGCACTTGTTTTACAATATATGGACATTACTGTCATTGTTGTTATTATTATTATAGTCTAATTTGTTTGGCTTCTAATACACCAGTGTGAATGTAATTTAGACTGAGACAGTATATCACAAATAAAAAGAGGGTTGAGTCCCCTTTAAAGTTCAGGTACTGACTTTTAAAGTTAATTCACTGACTTTTTTCTGACTAACATTATTTTAGTTAAGATCATGGGTTGGAGCTCTTAATTTTGAACTCTCAAAGTGCATTAGAATAACTGAACTTTAAAATGTACAAAATTCTCATTTTTTTCAATTCTTTGTCCTTTTTTTTTTTTTTTTTTTTTTAAATATCGCAATAAATATCATATCATGGACTTCATATCGCGATATTATCATATCATCCCTAGTATTTACACATTACTCCAAAATATTTCTAAAAAAATACCATGGTAAAACCTGGTTTGTTAATTTATGGACAGGCATTCAGTAATAATCACAATTCTCAAAATGCATTATAAATGTTGTGGCAAATTCATTTTTGTTGCATTCAAAATGATTGATTTAAATTTGTGTGGGTTTTTTTCATTTACTTTGAAAAAATAGTGCAGAATGTTATGCATTCTGTAGTGCAGAATATCGGCATAACATTAAAATAATTATCAGCTTATTGGTATTGGGTGGAACTGCAATATCAGCGCAACCATACGAATCACTCAATATTGTTGTGCAAGTAGACTGACAAGAAGCCACTGTAAGTCAAGCAGTATCAACTGGCTCCGACTATGACAACCCGAGCATTTCCTTTCTCCTCACAATAACATGGCACACAAGCCTACACTTAGAGGTCAGAGGAAAGATTCCAACTACTTAGAATATACACTCAAGAATGTCCTCAGGGTGAAGCGGTGGCTGTCTTGACACAGCGAGATAGGAATGTGGACAATCCTTGCCGACAAAACAGAAACCTGACGCAGGCAGAACAACTACAGTTGATATCCAGCAAAGAGCATTTCCTCTTATCAAACACACACATGCCGCTTTCACGACAGCAGGTGCTGACCAGCGCAGGAAATCTGAAGTCAGCTGAGTGTGCATGAGTGTTGTGTGTGTGTGTGTGTGTGTGTGTGTGTGTGTGTGTGTGTGTGTGTGTGTGTGTGTGTGTGTGTGTGTGTGTGTGTGTGTGTGTCAAAAGCAACTTTCTCTAATCCATCAAGTTGCTGGGGTGTCCAAAGCAGGTGTGTGGTCCGTACAAATACTGGTAAAAAAGGCACGGCATGGACGTAAGCATGGCTCCATTTTTAGATTGCCTCTCTAAATAACACAACTTTGAATACTTCAGCAGTGAAGGCGCAGTCACACTAGACTTTGAGCATGCAAAATCGTTTCGCATGTTGCAACGGTCGTGATATGACGTCACGCTGTGCAGCATCTTTCCAAAAACTTTTCAAAAACTTAAATTCAACACAAAACATACAATCTACTCCAATTTCCTGCAGCGCTACAGTTTTAAATTTGTTCTTTTAATTCAGATACGATTTCATGCTGTGACGTATCGATCTGCCGTTGGTCACACCGTATCACGTGATGCGAATTCGCAGGCCAGAGTTCACCAAGTTTGAACTTTGGAACGCAGTGAAATGCGAAACTTTTCGCACGGGCTTGCGTTTCCGGTCCGCGCATTCGCATGCGTATGAATGGAAGTCAATGGAATGAAAAGTGCAGTGTGACCGCCCCTTGAGAGTGATGGTGGCTCAGCAAAAGACTGTAACTTCGTAGACAAGTCGCATAAGTAAATGACAAAACATCGCAGACGTAGCATATATGCAAATTACAAATAGATAAACATCTGTCTAAACACTCTCACACTCGCAAGAAAGGAGTGAAACTAGACTAACAAAAAGGCCAAACAAAAAGCTAGCCTATATTCTGAGCACTGTATTATCTTATAATGCAGGGGGTGTGTGTGTGTGTGCATTCTATATATAATGCACACACACACACACACACACACACACACACTGCATTATAGGATATATTATAATTATATTTTATTTATTAAATATATTATAATTATATGATACATAAAATATAATTTTTATACACAAAAACATACATATACATAACCTACCGTTCAAATGTTTGGGCCCAGTATGATTTTTTTTTGTTGTTTGATGGAGAAAAGATTTTCCTATTCAAAGAATCCTGCGAACTGCAATTTTCAGTGCTTTATTTATTTATTTAGTTTTTCCTTTTTTTTTTTGGAAAGAAATTGATGTATTAAATTGTTCAAAATGATAGTAAAGACTTTTATACTATGCTAAAAAAGTTAAATAAATTCATCAAAGAATCCTGAGAAATATGTATTAAGCTTTCCACAAAAATATTATGCAGCAGAACTGTTTTCAACAGTGTTAATAACAACAAATGTTTTTTGAGCACCAAATCAACACATCGCAATGATTTCTGAAGGATCATGTGACACTGAAGACTGGAGTAATGGCTGCTAAAAATTCAGCTTTGTTACCACAGGAATCATTTTTAAAGTGTCTTTTAAATTGTAATAATATTTTCAAATGACTGTTTTTACTGTATTTCTGATTAAATAAATGCAGCCTGGTGAGACATAAGAGACAAAACATTAAAGGATCTTCTAATTTCCTGCCACTAAAAAGACGCTGTTTGTGCATTTCAATTAAGGGCAGATCCATGGCCTGGATCACTGTATGCTGTCCAAGTCAACCATGGGAAAACACAATAATCAGGTTCTAACAGGACAAACACACTAATGCACAAGCTGTACTCTAAAACAAAACATAAAGGCCCTAATGGACAGTAGCAGACAGCTTAACAAACAGGTGACCTTGGCAGAAACCAAGATCCTGTAGCTACCAAAGAAAAGAGTTACTAATAACAATAAGACAGAGCTGAGGAGACTGTGGTTGTCACTATGTGGCAGTGGAAGTGTTTTGGTCATTTGTGCTGTTGAAGTACAGCTGAATTAACAGCTCTCGACACTCCCTTCCCTCACGTCCACATCTGCCACATCCATTCCATCTCACTGCTCGAGGAAGACTGACAAAGAGATGTCTGCATCAACAACAAAGACGTGCGTTATGCTCAGCGATCAGATCAGCCGTACGGAAGGCTGAACTCTATATGGGCGTGAAGTTCAGCTCTATTCCTTTCATGAGCCTGGATGAGCTGATAACACACTGGTTGTCCTGCTGTGATGGGGGTTGTTTGAGATACACCATACTGTGATCCAAACTACTATCTCTAGGACTGACAAAGTTCTGTTTCACAAGAATTTAAAAAAGCAACTAAACAAGAAAGATCTAAAAATTTAGATCTAAAAATGTAAAACTTCATTTAAACTTTATCAATAACAGTAGTGATACCAATACAAGTAAAATAAAAATATTACATGAATAAAATTAGTTTATTAATAATTTTGAGCATAATTTAACTAATTATAATTTTCATACATTGACTTTGAATGAAAAAAAAACACACTTGGTAGTCAATGGGCACAAAACTGTTTGGCTTCCAACATTCTTCAAAATATCTTCTGTGTTTCACAGAAGAAACAAAGACATATACAGGTTTGGAACAACATTAGTAAATGATGACAGAACTGTCATTTCTGGTGGACTATTCTTTTCAACACAAACAGTCTATTGTTTTTCAGTAATGTGTACAAACTGAAACATTTACAGAATTTGACAGGCTGGTGTTCTTGGCACAGACTTCAAATTTTTGTATGATACCTACTATGAAATATAGTTTCTTTGGTCTGATCAAGCACATATCAACTGAATGAAATGCTAACTGCACAAACAAATGGATGCTTTAACGTTCTGTTTGCCAAGTAGGCCTTGATGGTTCAACATAAAGTTTCAGACTCTGAAAGCAAACCATTGATGGGCTACTACAAGTAGGTTTAGTGTGGCTATTCAGCACCAACACACTTCATTAGATGCCTCTTCATAAAGGGAAGCATTGATAGAGCACAATGGCAGAAAGAAGACAGAGAGAGTAGAGCAGAGCGATACAGAATAAGAGACAGAAACAAAGAAAAGGCCAGAATTAGGAAGAAATCCAGCTCAAACAAGCCAGTAGTATTTCAAAAGGCCAAACAATGTTTTTAAACATATAATTTGCTATATTAAGGATAACACTTGATATGACTAAACACTGAGATCAATATAAAGGCCAGGATCAATGCTTGAGATCCTTATAGCCCTGATTCCGCAATTAAATACATGCACACATAAAGAAACAGAATAATAAAAGGTATTCTCGTTTGTGTATATGTATATTTATACAAATAAGGAGTCATAAGAGAGGATATGACTCTAACCCTATGCTAATATAACCAACATGAAAAATGTGAGGATTTACACAATTACGCACAATGAACTCAGATTAAAACTAGTGGGAGGAAAATGATTTTGAATCCCATTCACTCATCGTGAGAAACGATGATCATGTCTTAACATGATCTGAAGCTCATATATATCTTTTCTAAGTTTCCAACACAAACAACAAACAATGGCACATGATGAGTTATTACTATGTCATACAAGCACATAGGTCTATTCAGAGGACAGAAACCACTCATTTAGGAAGACTGACAAAAGCACAAGGCCAAAGAGATGGGTTACATAAAAAGATAGCGCTCTTTCCCCCACTATTTAGTTACAATACAGCCGTACACAAAACCACAGGCTGCTCTGTTCATGCTCATGCAGTGGAACAGCACATCTAATGCAGTGGCATTGAAAAAAAAAAAAAAAAAAATCAAGCAATTTGGAAAAATGGGCAAATTCAGCGCCTTTGTGAGATGTTGTTCATGTTAAGTATGCAATAATAATAATTAAAAAAAAAGAATAAAAATAAAATCCAACTATAAATAATTTAGGCAATTTTTAAACAACAAAAGGGTGAATTCAGAACATCTTTGCAGGATGTTGTTAATTTGTTTATGTAAAGTATGCAATAAAATGCAGAATAAAATTTAATTTTTTTTTATAATTTTTAAAATACATGTAATCTTCAATAAACAAAAATGGGTTAGTTCACAGCACCTTTGTGAAGCATGCAGCAAAAATCTGAAAAAATGCAATAAAGTAAAATATAAATTAAAAAATAATAAGATATATTAAAATATATGCAACTGGAACAAACTGGAAAAAGTCCTGCACACTGTCATAGGTTGCAAATGTTATTCAATATCAATGTTTTAATGAATAGGTTAATGTCTGAAGAAGGCATTTGAATGAAATGTTTAATAAAAACAATGTAAAATACAGTTTCATTGATGTTAAGAAATATTTATGGTCAGAAAATTGGATTAACTGATAAGACTTGATCCAGTTTAATCAATTCAAAACTACTGACAATTATGGAAGTTCAAGAAGTTATGGAAGTTAATTTTGGGCCTTAACTGCAACGCACGTGCTAGAACATAAAAGGCCACTCAGAGGTGTACTAAACTCTCTGATGATTTTAGCAATAAATATTTGACAGGTTAAAAGCTGTGGGAGTTTGAGGAGAGAGGAGAAGGGAGGGCAACAGCTGGGCAGAGAGACAGAGGTGGAACGTTGCCAACTAAATCAGAGTCTCGTCTTCCAGAAGCTTTAGTAGCTTAAGAGAGAGACTACAGCAGCCGCTCTCTGCATGCAATCATTCCCCCACTGTACTCTGGTATCCCATCACCCCCTGCGTCAACAACATCATGGCGCTCTCCTGCCGCCAGCCTGTCTCCATGTACATCACACGCCGTTCAGCGATGGGCAAGTGGGCTGCACGTGCTAAATAATCACACTGCAGTGAGGGAGGGGGAAAATCAGCCGCAGCTGAGGACTGAAGAGTCGGCAGTGCTGTGGTGTTCAAAAACAGAGGATGGAGTGATAGAGTAAGGTGAGGAGACAGAGAGACAGAGACTACAGGAGCTTGAATAATGCAAACTGACAGGACAGAAAAAGCATGAAAAAATAGAAGAAATACAGAACAGAAAGAGACAGTGAAGAGATGATTAGCCATTGGATGTACTGCTATTTGATTAAACTGAATGTATAAGAGGATTGCTGATCTTCACTTCTAACTATCTACTAAAATCTAACATTATATTTATATTACAGTGTTCAAGCAATGTTCTTTTTTTTATTATTTAGAGCAAGTGTGCTGTTAGTCAATATAAAGTAAATAATACAATTTAATAAAGGTTTAGTTCACACAAAAATGACATGAAGGTGAGTAAATGATGATAGAATTCACCAAAACTGCATTTATTTGATCAAAAACACACTGATTTAAAAATAACTGTTTTCTATTTCAATATATTTTAAAATGCAATTCATTCCAGTGATGGCAAAATTGAAATTTTAGCATCATTACTGCAGTCTTCAGTGTCACATGATCCATCAAAAATCATAATATGCTGATTTGGTGTTCAAAAAGCGTTTTATTATTATCAATGTTAAAATAGCTGTGGAAATAGATTTTTGTAACAATGTTAAAGTCTTTATTGTCACTTTTAATCAATTTAATGCATCCTTGCTGAACAAAAGTATTAATTTCTTAAAATCTTACTGACTGTAGTGGATCTTACACAATAGCTAATCAATTCATTATCAATGCTGATAATTCTAAAATGGTCAAATATCATTAGCCTTGCACATATCAATCAAATAATATTCAAGAGCCACAAAAATATACTGAAATATTGAAATAAAATAATCCCATGGAAAATCATTTTAACACCATTCGATTCTTATCCTATGTCAGTATTTTCCTGTATTCATTCTTGCACAAGCTGAAGCATGATGACATAACGTGCAGGGTCCACATGTACCACCTACCAAATATAGGATGACCTCGCCAACTCAACATTCCAGCACACACTGACTAAACAAACATTACAAGAGGTTGTGCGGCCTACTAAACTTTGTCTTGCTCAAATGACGACAGCAACATTCTCCACTAGCGGTTGAAAACAAGACATGATGCTGATAAATGTTTAACTAACATGGACATACTGTGAACACACGGCAATGCTAGTTAAATGGTTTCCTGTCAGTTTATTATGTTTCTCTTATTTTTGTATATGATTAGAGATAGTTACAAGAAAGCCAGTTACAGGAAAACTTCCTAAAAAGTGTCAAAATATCATGGCGTTTTCAAAAGCATTCGTTTTTCCAGTTTTGCTAAAGGCACATAAGTTACTTACAACCCATTTCAATTCTATAATGTGACATGTCAGAATGAAAGAGATACTGAATGGGTAAGAATTCAGGGTGGGATCTGCTGGGAATTGATTTAATCGGGAAAAGTGGTTTCTATAGTTTTCCTCTGGAATAATGTGCACAGATGAATCGTTCACAATAAGACCAGGGCTGCATTTCCCAAAAGAATCATAAGCCTTGCTCATGGAAACCATATACGCCAATGTTCTCTAGTGATCAACTAAAGCTCACAATGCTTCTGGGAAATGTAGGCATGTGTATGAAGTAAATGTGGTCAATTTCCTAGGGATTTTAAGGTCTAGGCTAATTTTCTACCACAAAACAGCCTAATAAATAAAACAATAAACTGTTTACAAATCATTTGAAAGTGAATTTAATTAGGCTGGCAATGGCCAGCCATTATGCCAAAAAGCTTAGTCCCAATGCCATATGGCTTTTGTTTCAAAAATATGAAAAACAGTAAAAAGACAGAAAAATCTAAAATGTTTTTTTTCAACTTCGGAAGCAAAACATAACACTTAACAATAAAGGGAGGTGCCATACAACAGTTGCTTCCTATGAAAGTGACATCTACCCCCCACTATTATGAAGTCAAGGGTGGTACAAAGGACACAGGGCTTACATCAGCTCATGAACAAACAAAAAAGACAGTTTCTTGCCCTCCTTATCTCCCCACTCCATTTTCCTCTCTCTCCCCAGTCAGACACATTTCCTCTCTAAGCTGCTTAAAGACAGAATGTTCTGCTGTTCTTAAGCAACTTGAGGGGTTGCTGCAAATTTTTTTTACATACATTTACAGGACTGTGTGTCGGATATCAGGCCTCATTGTGTGAAACCAGAGATGTGTGTCTTTCAGTTTAACTGAGAATGCATGAATTTGAAATGAGTTTGAATAGAGGTAGATGCAGATTAGTGTTGCTTTCGTCAACGAAAATTATGACTAAATATCGTCGTCAACGAACCTTTATCACATGACGAAAACGAGACGAGACGAGACGTAAATGCTGGTCATGTGACGATGACTATAATTAAATGTATAATGCAATATTGTTGACGAATAAAAACGAGACTAAATGTGCTTTACAAAATAAAAACTATGTTAAAATGTCTCCTCATTTTCGTTGACGAAAACGAGAC
>JAFVLL020034141.1:0-11420 GCA_021397915.2 Tor tambroides
ACTATATATATATATATATATATATATATATATATATATATATATATACACACACACACACACACTGGAAAGAGTCTGTTTTACCAATCCATACAACAAACTACACTTTTAATGTTTTAGGGCCACTGCCCTACTTAAAACATTTATCAAGCATAAGCTTGATATTAGTTCATTGCACCCATCCAAAAAAAAGAAAAAAGGCTGTCTGCACTGCCATTTGTATCTGATATTTACATTGGTTGCCATAGTAATGACCTAAGTATCAACACAACATCAAGTTACTTTCCTTTACAGCAACTCAGTTAGCTGTCATTGTGGAAAGAGAGGACAGAAAACTGGAAATTTTGACACTGCTCATGCTATTATGACATCTTGATTCTATGTGGATAATGTGAATGCATGTAGTGTCTTAAATGTCCCAAAACAGCCACTTGAAATCAGATTTGTCGTTCTGAATTTGTCTGTTCATTTATAAAAATCAAAATCTGATTGCAAATCACATTTACTATAAATGTGATTTCAAATCTGGTTTGTTAAAATGTGTTTTTCAGGCTACCGCAAAACATTTAAGTCTATCTGCAACATTCTAATGCTGCATCGTTTCACACTGAACAAGTTTGGCACCACAATGCAGGGTCAACACCACAAAAGCAGTGATAAACTTGATCTGGAGCAGGGTTTCATAAACCTGGGTAAAAAGCAGTGCTAACCCAGGCGGGAATTTGTTCGGCAAAACCTTCACAGTGCATTATGGGTTTTTTCACTTGCTGTTGAGTGTACATCGGTTGTACACTCATTATTGTGGTGCATGATGAATGCACTTGATGACATTCACTATCATTTCGGACACCACTACAAATGGCTGTCCCCTAAAATATTGGGGCATCAATTTAAAGGTATAGGGGGCGATATCGCACACAGCCTCACTGTCCAGCAGAGTTTATCTGCAATCTCAATCTAACACTCCTGAACCAGCTAATCAGGCTGTTCAGGATGACTTGAAAATTGCAGGCAGGTGTGCTGGAGCAGGTTGGAACTGAACTTAGCAGAATATTGGGTCTTCACTAGTGCTTCTCAAACCTGTCCTGCAGGACACCAACCACTGCACATTTTAGATGTCTACCTCATCTAACAAACCTGATTGAACTCATCAGCTCATTAGTAAAGATGGTGCAGCGGGATCTCCAGGACAGGTTTGAGAAGCACTGCCCTAGATAATTCTGGAAATCAAAACAGACAGCTAATTATAAGAGAAAGCCTCCCTTTGTCTTTATAAGGCATGGAATACACTAGACGATTTTCAAATCTTAATCAATTTTAAAACCATGGGAGACAACAGACATGACCAATCACAAGTGCAGAAAGGAGTACCCCAAGGCTCAGTACTAGGACCATTACTTTTCACGCTTTACATGTTACCCTTGGGAGATATCATCAGAAAACTTGGTGTTAGCTTTCACTGTTATGCTGATGATACTCAGCTCTATATTTCTTTGCGACCCGATGAAACATACCAATTTGCAAAAATAACGGTATGCATAGTTGATATAAAAAACTGGATGACTAGTAATTTCTTACTGCTAAATTCTGAAAAAACAGAGGAGTAAATTAACGGACCAAAAACTTCTGCTTATAATAACCTAGAACACTGTCTAATACTTTATGGCTGGTCTGTAAATTCTTCGTCATCAGTTAGGAACCTATAGGCCTGCTATTTGATAGCAATCTTACCTTTGAAAAACATGTTTCTAGCATTTGTAACTACATTTTTCCATCTTAATTAGGGCTGGTAATTTAACGCGTTAATTAGAATAATTAATTACTTTTAAAAAAAAATTATTAATTGAAAAATAACGCGTTAAAATTATTAAAGCATGTAACGCACTTGCCCCGCCCCTGACCTATGTGGGTCATCTGACATTTCATACAGTTGATTGATGACAAATATGAGGCAGGGCAATAACTCAATGCTTGATGGAGTCTAGAGAATGTAGTTAGAATGTCCCTAAAATTCAAGATATGGGGCAAAAATGCCCTGTTTGAGTTTTTGTCTCATATTTACATCATATAGCTAAGCGATATCACACAAGCAATATCAAATGTGATACTGATCTTATACAAAAGTTCAGTAAGTAAGAAGCTAATATTGTGTTATTTTAGACACAATGTTGTCAGTTTTGCTCAATTTTGCCAACGAAAATATAAAGACAAAGCAGAAATGTTCGTCTCCGAGCAACACACAGCGGCATTTCATTTCTTAATGTACGTTTTGAACCAATTGGGTGAACCATTTGGCGAGTTGAACCGTTGGCCATAGGCGCGTTGGAATTGAAACGGTGCTGCACAGACCGATCGGTGTACGACATCAAAGTACCGCGAGAGCGATTCAAAAGCATCGCAGAGTCATCTACTCTCTAATCACTCTCGCGGTACTTTGATGTCACACACCGATTGATCTGATGGTGATGATCCGCTTCAAGTCGAACAAGCCTGATTCAATGGACCATTCATAAAGAATCATTTACTTCACTCCTGAATGAATCAGCCATTTGAACAAATCAAATTAATGAATAATTGACTCCATGACTTAATCATTAAAACATTTACCACGATCTACTGGCAGTTTTAGTTTAGTTTATTATTTAGAGTATCATTTAATTAAAGAAATAATTTCGTATTTCCATAGTAATAATAATAAAATTAATCAAATAAATTATTAAAGGTATAGTTCACCCACCCAAAAATGACAACTGTGTCATCATGTACTCACCCTCATGGTTCAAATGAGTATATGTAATAAATTTTATCAAAATATTTCTTGCTGAAGCTACTTTTTGTAATGTCTATTTGATGCTTTACACAACAACTTTAAATTATCTTTTGGGAGTAATTTCTCACCCAAATTTCATGTGCGATTAGTTAGATTAATTAATCACCACATCGTGTAATTAATTAGATTAAAAATTTTAATCGCTTACCAGTCCTAATCTTAATATATCTAAATTACGATCTATGCTCTCAATGTCAAATGCAGAAACATTCTTATTCCGAGGTCACTGTAGCCACCCAGATCCAGTCTGTATTCAGATCAGACGGTGGATCAGCACCTAGAGATGACCTCTACAGTCCTGAATGTCAGCGGAGACATGGACAGCTAGATGTGCCCCAGAGACTGATCCCCCCGAAGACCTCGTCAACTAGATGGCCATTATTTTATTCAACTAGACACACTATTTTGATACACTATTTCCCCATTTAAATGCTGTAAAGCTGCTTTGACACAATTTGCATTGTAAAAAGCGCTATATGATGTTTTATTAACAAAATTCGGGAGGAGCACGGTCAGACAATTTACCCGGCCAATGCATCATCAGCAATTGCATTGTCTAGCCTATCAGCTCGAGAGAGAATCTCTATAAATAGCTAAACCGCCTTACCTTCATTCTCTCTACAGTCTTTCAGCATCCCTCCTTCACCCTGACTCCTCACCATCAGTCGATTCCTCTCTGGGTCCGGGCTAAATACCGAGCTTGGAGCCCTCTCCCCAGATAGGGGGGGAGTGCTTCGGGTTTAGGAAGGATTACCAAGCTCAGAGCCCTCTCCTCAGACAGCACGCCAAATACGCATAACCTTTACTCTGTTTATTATATGAAAGTGTGAACTCGTGAAACAAATAATGGTGACTTGTCTTGACTTGACTTGACATGAAGACAGTTTCAACTGATTTTTAGCCTTGTAATCCTCTGAACGCGCACACTAGACGATTCAACCAGACCGCGAGACCACACACTTGTTGACTGTAGGAACGATTTCACAGTGACACGAGATCTAGGGCCGTAGCTGGGGTTTGCAGGGCCCTGGTGCAGGTTGTACCCATGGGCCCTGTTTGAAATGGTGTAAATAGCACAAATAAATAAATAGAACAACAATGCAAGTTAAACAATGTTTACGTTTTTTCAAGCTTGTAAATGTCCAGGTACAGAAACCGAATATCAAATGTATGGCATTGCATGATCTTCACTGTATAAATTAAAAATATATAAATTCTTGTTAAAACTACAAAGTAATTCAGTAAAGAGCAGTGAGTGATTTTCTCATTTAATTTCTCGGATTAACATTAAGGACACTGACAACAGCTAGTAAATTAGGAGGTGGTCACTTAAAGAGACGATGCATCCAATATAATGATATACATTGGATTTCTTGACATAACCGACAGTTTTTTGAGGATACTCGCCAAGACGGGTATTTCAACAATTTTGTATGTATTTGTCAGTTCAAGAGTAAGGAGAGGCAAAACTCCATTCGCTGTTCAAGGACTGTGAGATGCTGCAGAACCTGATTTTACCAAGTGCGACATGTTCCTGGATCAACATCTTTGTTGACCCTGGAACAACATTGTGATTATCAGATTTGAAGAACCAGTTGATAGTTTTTGTGTAGTTTAGGCTTACAATCAGTGTTTGGTGCTTGTACATCAGTGTCATTCGTCATTCATTCCTCTGATTTTAGGGATTACTCATGGGTAAGGTTAGGTTTAGGTGTAGGGATATGGTCAAGACTAAATTTTTGGATTAAAATGTTGTTCCAGGGTCAACAAAATATGTTGACCTAGGAACCCATTTAACTCAACAAAATCAGGACATGCGTGAGATGCTTCTCTCTGAGTGCACGCTGCATTCTGTGAGATGTGGATGTTGCATTAAGTTTTTCGTGGTTTTTTTGTGTTCATATCTTTAAACTGGTGAGGTGTATTTGTTCCTTCAGGTGCAGGAGGATGCGAAGGAGAGCTCGGTTCAGTGAGTTCAGTTGAGTTCTTTCGCATCTACTTGTGTTTGAATGCTTTAACCTCTTTTGAATGTTTAAATTGGCAAGGGTTAAAAACATGTGCAATTGATAAGTTTTCGTGACGACGTTCAGCAGTGGCCCATCAACTGTCCAGAGTGTCTTTTTTCACTGCAGTACTCCTTCTCAATACTCCATTTTTGTGGCATGTTTGTGGTTGCCAAGTTTCAGCTATAAAAGCATGCAACAGCCGGTAGGTGACGCTTGCTCATTCTCAGTGGCTATTGTGGGTATCATGTCAAAGGCAGAGAGTTGTAAATATCAAACATGTGGTTGATATTTATGATTTGACTTCAGGGATGCTCTGTCTCGATCGGGAGCAGATAATAATCATAACGACACCACACAATAGAGGAGTTTTTAGACAAAATATTGTATGCAACAAGCCTCGAATCGGGCCACGCCCCCTGATCCTTCAGTGGTGCAAATCACCCTTACAATTGGCCTTAAAATCTTCAAGTGTGTGACCAGCCTAACTCCCACTATACCAGTGACACTGTGCCTGAAAGGGCGACGCTTGGTTAATGATTTCCCATGATTCCATACAGGCTTCAGACACTTGCTACACCTGAAACAAATACAATCAATAATACATCTGAACCATAGTTATCCGTTGTGTCCTACACAATTGCCTCATGACAATGAAATTGTTTTATAAAATTTTATCCTTGCATATTTGTAACAAACAGCTCAATAATAAAGTAATTCATAGAAAAAAAAAAAGCATTTTGCCATTGGGAGACTTGCTTTTGCAAGTTTCATGTAAACTCTTTATTAAATGTAAAGAATATTATCATAAAATCAACACAAATATAAAGGAGTATTTTTTTTAATGTATAATTTATATGGAAGGCACTGTAATACAAATCTACAAATCTACATCACTCTCCAGAACAGATACAGAAAAGAACAGAGCATGCATAAAGAGTTCCGTGCCTCTCTCTTATCAGATTTTCAATACTCACAATTTAAAAAAAATCATTACTGAGTTCATTTTATTTCATCATTTTATCACTTTTAAGGTGGGTGGGATCATTTGCTGGCTAACAGATTGTGGTTAGCGGCAATATTAGCTGTGCAGCAGAACGATAACATTTCAAACAAGTCTTGCACGGGCTTCGTGATTCATCATGTCTTCTCAGACCCTTGAGACGATGTGTTTAGTAGAAGAGTTAGTGATAAGATGTTGCCCAGATAATCCCACACAGGCCTGCTGTGTAAAGAGAAACATTTGGAATGTTGATCCTTACTAAATTGTTGTCGCTGTGTAAATATTTATCATGGCAAATTTGCTGTTGTTTAAAAAAAAAAGACACCATTGCACCAGTTCCCAGGCTTCCAGTGCATTTCAAAAGTGTTTGGTACACAAAGTACTGATCTGAATTACAGAAAATGCACAACACACTAATCAAAGAGAGGATGGTAACTAATTCTGAGCATTCTTTAAACAGGCCTGTGACCAGAGATGCTGGGACCTGTGGCCTGTAGCACAAAGCCAGTTTCAGTTTTTACCCAGGTAAGTTTACGTATAGTTTGAGCAAACTCTGAGTTTCGTGCTCAAGAAGATGGGTTGATTTTGTTTGGGTTTCATCATCGTGGTAACTTACGCTACACAGCTACCCTGCTCCAGAGCAGGTTTTATTCTGGGTTAAAGATCCCATTATTTATTGTATTAATATCATATGAATTATAACTATTCATAATTATATAAAATATTTCAAAATTATTATATGAGCTGGCAATTAATATTAGATTTGCATTTGAATATATACATTGCCTATAAATAGGTTTCAATATATAAAGCTTTTAAAATGACTAAACAATATGTATTTTCATTTGAGCTCTTGTGAAAGTATATAAATTATTAAATTCAGCTGATTCTTTTGCATAGTCAGATATTTTCTTTCTGCTGCCTTCTCAAACTTTTGCTGCAGCAGTGTTTATTCCTGCCTTGTAAATACATTTAAATATATTATATTTTTTATAACGACATCTATATTTTTAACAGAGAAGTGAATTGCGCAGACTCTCGCGAGAAGTGACTCAAACTGACGCTCTCCATGTTCCGTGTGATTGGCTGTTTGCTGCACATGTCACACTTTCAGGTGCATGTGCTCTAGAGTCAATCACAAACTCTGGATCAACCCTGAGTTGACAGAGAACGTTTATATCGAGCTTTGTGAGCCCGCTGAACCTGATCTAAACCAGGTTGGATTTGTTTGGTTTTGTCAACTCTAAACCTACTCTGAAACTCAGAGTTTGTTCATCTCGCTTCATGCTACAGGCCACTGGATTGTAAAATACTTCTCCAGTGCATGAAATAGGAATTTTAAGGAATGTATTTATGTCCTGCATACAGGTTCTGCATTAAAAAAAGCAAACATTTTCAGTTGATGCCAAGACAGAGTGCTTCTCTCTTTGGATATACCCAAAATATAGATGCTGACGGGCCAACACTAACAAACTAACCAATCAATAGTTGGCAAAGTAAATACACAAACAAAATATCCAGCTCATTCTTGTTTGTGTTGCTTGCTTGTTGCAGTTTGAGTCACTTGTACCTTTCCCTGTCCATCACTCCACCCAGTACCTTATGGTCATAACTTTCGTACATGTCAATTAACTCCATAAATAAACAAAAACAATCAGGCCAAGAGGTGTGGAAAGGTGAAAAGACCTTCTGCAAGCTCTCCAGATGGAAGTCAGGCCTGACAGCATTGGGTTTGACAGCAGACAGAGGAGGGAGTCTTGTTGTTTGGAGACTCTGTAAGTGTTGGGGGAAAGACTGAGGTAGAGAGGGTTGCGCCCAATAACGCAGGTGACTCATGGGATACTGTGGTTCATGGTCAGGTCAGCACAGGCATTTGGCTGCTCTGATAGCTATTGGGTTTGCAGCTGAGGTAAGAGAGGTCTGTGTGTGGCTCTCTTGTTCACAGGGGCGACAGTGTAAACATAGCAGTGATCGCCACGGGAAAGTTCCAGTATCTAATGTGTGATCTCTAATGCATGTTGACTAAACAAGTGTGGCAACACACTTATTGAATATATAAAAGTAAAGTTTCAGCTGCATTAAAAGACAATCAGTCATGTTAATCAGGGTTCCTGGACTTGTTTAACACCTCTTGCTATGGAGGGGAGTAAACCTGAAGCCAAACATGTGAATTAAATGCCTGAAGTCATGTTGAGTAGGTTCTGGACTACTAACACAAAAGCTGCAGTTTCAATCTTAAAGCCACAGTGTGTAATTTCTGCAGTGTAAGTGTCATCAAACAGAAAACCCAAAATAACGATTGTGTTGAGAACAGATTCTTAAAAGGGTACTATTATGCTTTTTCACTTTTTCAGCTTTAGTTAGTGTTTAATGTTGCTGTTTGAGCATAAAAATATTTGAAAGCTTACAAAGCTCAAAGTTCACTCCAATGGGAGATATTGTCTTTTTTTTTTTTTTTTTTTTTTAAATAAAAAAATCAAGAACTACATCAAATGACTCTTTGGGACTACAACAGTCACAATGTCACTCATTTAAATATTCCCCGCCCATGAGCGAGGCCTGGTTGAGCTGCGCTAGAGAAGACTAAGACGAAGAGCTGCTATAATAGCATGTCTTCGCCATGTTAAAGAGACGCTAGCTGCGTCCCAAATGGTGCACTACACACTATGCACTCATACACTATACTTATGTACTATGTACTCAATCATGTAGTCTATTATATAAGGTTATTTTGTCATTCATAATCAGAGTCTGATAGCCCCTCTCCTTTCGCTACGCAATTAAAGCTGCAACAGTTGAGTGCATCAAATGTCTAACATTCCACACTTTGTTTTTTTCTGTTATTTCATGAGTTCGCCTGCCAATCCAGTCCTGATGGTTAAAGGGTTACTCCACCCCAAAATGAAATTTTTTTCATTAATCACTTACCCCCATGTCCTTCTAAACCCGTAAAAGCTTCGTTCGTCTTCGTAACACAAATTAAGATATTTCTGATGCATTCTGACAGCTCTCTGACCCTCCCATAGACAGCAATGGAATTAACATGATCAACGTCCAGAAACGAAGCATGGAGATCGGTAAAATAATCCATGTGACATCAGGGGTTCATCCGTAATTTTATGAAGCTACGAGAATACTTTTTGTACACAAAGAAAAAAATAACGACTTTATTCAACAGTTTGTCTCCTCCACATCTCCGTAGCGGCATTGTTGAATAAAGTAGTTTTTTTGTTTGTTTGTTTTTTTTGCGTACAAAAAGTATTCTCGTAGCTTCATAAAATTATGGTTGAACCCCTGATGTCACATGGATTATTTTACTGATCTCCTTGCTACATTTCTGGATGTTGATCATGTTAATTACATTGCTGTCTATGAGAGGGTCAGAGAGCTGTCAGAATGCATCAAAAATATCTTAATTTGTGTTATGAAGATGAATGAAGCTTTTACGGGTTTGGAACGACATGGGGGTAAGTGATTAATGACAAAATTTTCATTTTGGGGTGGAGTAACCCTTTAATGGTAAATGAACTTGGCTTGCTGTCCTCATCCTCTAGACGGCCATTGGGACCAGACCACGAGAACCAGATGAGTCCTCTGCACAATCTGACTTTGTTGCAGCCTAGAATTAAACTGCTGGTTTAGTCTGGCCAGAGGAGAACGACACACTATTTTCCCATTTAATACTGTAAAGCTGCTTTGACACAATTTGCATTGTATAAAGCCATATATAAATAATGGTGAATTGACTTGACTTGACTTGACTGAACGATTAGGCTCCTCCCAAACTTAAGTTTGGAACTTCATTTAAGTGCATCATCCGGGTATTTAAAGTGCACTTTTTCTTTTTTTCTTTTTTTCCAGTGTGAACACACTACTTGCACTATTTATATTGCAAAAGCAACCTGATCTCATGGCGAAAACGTACCTGTGGGAACTTTTTCCAGGATGCGAAATACATATTGTCATGTATGTTTTGTGACATATTCGGTGTGAAATGTCCACTGAGTTGCGCTAAAAGAGTGTTCGTTTTTTCCCCCTGGAACAGATGAACGGGTAGATGGTATGTTTTTTGTGACGTTGGTTTTGTACGTCACCGCAGTTCTGACTTGAAATGTCCGTTGAGTGGCACTATAAGTCTAATGCTCTGTGACGTTTTAAAATAACGTACCATCTGCCCTACACCTAAACCTACCCGATAGTATGAACAAAGGCAAAGGTGAAGTAAAAACGCAATTGCGAGCATGCCATCTTAGCTTGTTTTTCAATCTCTCATCTTTCAGCTCTTTCATCGTGAGTCATGTTTTTGACAGGATTCATACCCATGGATTCCACATCTTAAGTCAAATTCTGTGCCGGCTAAGCTACCGAGCAAGCTTGTTATGGCCGGAAAGCAAAACATAAGGAGCTGTAATCATAACTGTGTACGAAAATGATTACAAGTGCTCTAAGTTTTACCACCTCTAGTGTTAATTTCTGTTGGAAACTGCAGTGATATGAACTTATTGGCACGTATTTCACATCTTGCAAAAAAGTTCCCACAGATAAGTTGTTTTTCATGAGATCAGGTAGCACAAAAGAGTATAGACAGAAGTATAGACAAACACAATGTGCCTAAGTTTAAAAAAAGTAAGTGAACCTTGTTGTTATCTGGATGATCCGCAACTGTGTTTCTTTACACTTGGCATATGCAAGACCATATAATAATTTAATCTTTAAGTGATTATGTACTTAATAGTCTGAGGAACATATTCATGTGTTCCTTATGTGCCATAGAGATCTGGGGAACATAGGACCCTGACAGGAATGACCCTGGCCCTTCCTATTCACAAACTACAGTATGCAAGTTAACATAAGATCAAACAGGTCTGAGACCAAGGACTCATAAATGAATATTTCTGTTAGAACCCTTTTAAAATCAGTGTTTCGAACTGTGTTAATCTAGGTATTTTATGAGGAAGTTTCACTTAAACTTACTGTAATAATGCACTGCTGTTAATGTTACAAAAAAACCCAACAACAACCTAGTAGTATGTTATGAATGTGAACGTCAACATTTTATCTAGATAAATACAAATAATAAAAAGACAATTATGAACTGTCAGAAACTGATATTTAAATTCGCTATTCAGACATAATATGAGAACACACCCTCAACTGACTGCCTCATAATATGATTAACATCGTTCACAGTAATCCGAGGAAGCTCTAGTAAACAGCGAATGTAAAATATTCCGGAATGTACAAAATTCCGTCAGCTCTCAGCATTGCCATATTTCATATTTTTCTTTGACTAACAATTTAACAATTTAATAATTTTTATTGTTTGAACGGTAATATTTTTCTAGCAACTGTTTTGTCAGTGCTGAGCATGTTAGTCATTGGCTTGTTTATTGCCATCTTTGTAATGATGTCAAATGACGTTGGGCTGGTTGAGTCTGTTGCTGACCTCAAGCACCACTTCAATCATTATGTGCAAATAGGAAGTGACAGAATTCTGAGTTCTGAATTCTGATTTGTCTGGGAGACAGTATAAGAGGGGAATGGGGGGGGGGGGGGGCGAGGGCTCAGCGAACAGAAATTACAG
>JAFVLL020034143.1:0-5000 GCA_021397915.2 Tor tambroides
TGTCTCCAGGTGGTTCTTAGGGTGTTGCTAGGTGGTTTCCCTGCAGTTGTGGGATGGTATCTAGGGCGTTCAGGTTTCTAGGGTGTTGCTAGGAGGTTGCAGCATGGTTGCTTGTAAGTTCAAAGCGGTTGCTAGGGTGTTCTAGGTGGTTGCTAGGAGGTTGTTTGAAGTGCCACCTATATAAATATGAAGGGTAGTTTAGGTGGTAGTTTCTGGGGTGTTGCTAGGATGTATGGGTGGTTGCTAGGAGTTTGCAGCATGGTTGCTAGGAAGTTCAGGGTGGTTGCTAGGGTGTTCTAGGTGGTTTATAGGGTGTTCCTTTAGGATGCACAGGTGGTTGCTAGGGTGTTACAGGTGGTTATTAGGGTGTTGGTAGGATGCACAGGTGGTTGCTAGGGTGTTATAGGTGGTTTCTAGGGAGTTGCTTGGTGGTTTATATGCAGTTATAGCATGGTTTCTAAGGCCTTCAGGGCTGTCTCCAGGTGGTTCTTAGGGTGTTGCTAGGTGGTTTCCCTGCAGTTGTGGGATGGTATCTAGGGCGTTCAGGTTTCTAGGGTGTTGCTAGGAGTTTGCAGCATGGTTGCTAGGAAGTTCAGGGTGGTTGCTAGGGTGTTCTATGTGGTTTATAAGGTGTTGCTATAGGATGCACAGGTGGTTGCTAGGGTGTTACAGGTGGCTATTAGGTTGTTGGTAGGATGCACAGGTGGTTGCTAAGGTGTTATAGGTGGTTTCTAGGGTGTTGCTAGGATGCACAGGTGGTTGCTAGGACAAGGTTTGAAGTGCCACTTATGTATGTAGTTTAGGTGGCTTCTAGGGTGTTGCTAGGATGTGTGGGTGGTTGCTAGGGTGTTGTATGTGGTGGCTAAGAGACTGTTTGAAGTGTCACCTATATAAATGTGTATCACATGTTCAATTTCTTTAAATTACAATGCAGTACTGAATTGTAAATTCCTTTGGAATCTGAATTTCAGTAAATGTTTTTTTTTTTTTGTTCAGATTCACCCTTATGATCTGAAAGGGAATCATTTCTTCACGTCTGAGTTTTGATTGAACTGTTCTCGTGTACTTGATCAGATTATGTTTGAGGTTTACAAGCATTTGTGTGCTGTCACACTGATAATCCAGTGACCAATCACAGCTTGGCGCTCGCCTGCTGCACCAATCGGATCACATCAGTCTGTACGGACAGTTCTCACATGCGTCTGACATTTCAGTATGTTACACACACTCTTTATCATGCTGTACAGCTGTGTGTGTGTGTGTGTGTAATGTGATGTCACAGTAATTGGCCTTGAGATGTGACCGTGTGTGACAGCACTGGACAAACACACACACACTAATTACACACAGACATGTTCAAATAAAGAGGATAAAAGCTAATGAATCACACACACACACACACACACACCGAGAGACTGACTAATTGGCACGAGAGAGAAAGAGACAGGCAGATATTGGCTCTGTTTCAGACCTGAGTGAACTGCACTGTCTCACTCACTAACTAGACAGCATCCTAACTGATATAGAGCCTCACAAGTGAGTGATTTGAGATGCTCTACAAGATTCACACAAGAGTTGATTCGAGAAGAGTTTGACATGAGCCTGTTTCATGATAGTTTCCAGCATTTAAAGTATGCATTGTTTTTGCTTTGTCCATCTTTTCTCATTTTAGTCAATATTTTTAGTTTTCCAGTTGAAACACATTTAAACATCCCTGAAACATTGTGATGCACAGTGTGAGACTTTAAACTCGATTTCAGAGAATATATCATTTTGTGTTATTGGCTAATAGTTTTTGTTTTGTTTGAATAATCTGTGAAGTTGACACGCTAAACTCCGTCTAAAATGCATTTTTTTCTTTAAATGTATTATGCATGCTGTTTTATGAGCTCATGTTTTATTATTATTTTACTGGAAACTGAGAAAAATATTGATTGCAAAAATTATTTTTGCATGGCTGGATGAATTTTTCGCAGTACACTGTGGGATTGTCAGTGCTTTAAAATGCATCATGCGACATCTTTACTGCACTCATTAATTTAAGTATTTTATCTTGTTTTCTAGTAGAAACATCTAAACATCCTTAAAGGAACAGTTCGCCCCAAATCTAACATTTACATCTTTTACAAAAGGAGAAAATTGGGAATAAACCAACATTTTTGACTTTGGAATAAAAACAGTGAGATTAAAACTATATTCTGAGTATATCTTTTATGTTCCCAAAATAAAGTCATACAGCTTTATAAGGACTTGAAGGTGTGTAAATGATAACCAAATATTCATTTAAAAAGTTATAAATTACCTTCAGATGCAGAAATGTGAGATTTGAAGCTTGTTTTCAGAGAGTATATATTGATGTGTGTTACTCTATTGGCAAATATGTAATCGAAAATGAAGTTGAAATACTTTTGCAGCTTACATGCTAAATTCCATGTGAAATAAATTCATAATTATTATGCTTGCAGTTTTTGAGCTTTTACTGGAAAACAAGTCTAAAATATTGATTGTGAAAACGATTTTTTGCAGTTTTCTCAGTCAGTATTTTGTCTCGTTTTACAGTAGAAACACCTACATCCTTCAAGAAATAGTTGACACAGAAATAAACATTCTGTCATCATTTGAAAAAAGAACAACATTGGGATTTGGGAACCAAACAATTGAACTCCATTGACTTACCAAAACAAAACTGAGAGCTATTTCTCAAAATGTCATCTTTTATGTTCCTCAGAAGAAATAAAGTCATACAGGTTTGGGATGACATGAGGGGGAGTAAATGATGACAGAATGATCATTTTGGGCTGAACTGTCCCATTAAAATAGGATAAATTTACTTCACGTTGAAAACTCTGATATTTTCAACTTGTTTTCAGAGAGTTTATCTTGATGTTGATTTGTTTTCCTCTACTGGGAAATTCTCTGGTGTAACTGAAATGAAATCAACATGCTAAAAAACTATTTTACAATTATTATGCTTGCAATTTTATGAGTTTATATGAGACAAATATTGATTAAAAATGACTTTTGCATGATTGGATAGATTTTTTTTTTTTCACAGTGCATTGTGGGATTGTCCTCTCTGTGAAGGATGCATGTGATGCAGGTCTAGGCCTCATGATTGCACTGCCTTCATTCTAGCAGTGAGCTTAGGATGCTTTAAAACACTTCATGCAACATCTTTACTGCACTCTTGTTTTTCAGTAGAAATACCTCATAAGCTGACATGCTAAACTCCATGTAAACACACGTTTATAGTTCTTAAGCATGCAGTTTTATGAACTTTTGCTGGAAAAGAAGCCGAAAATTGATTGCGTTTTTTTTTTTTTTTCAGTTTTGGATAGATTTTTTCGCAATGCATTGAAAGTTTGCTCTACCTGTGAAAGATGCATGTGATTCTGCATCAGAATTCACTGAGAATCAGGTCTAGGCCTCATGATCGCACTGCCTTCATTCTAGCAGTGAGCTTAGGATGCTTTAAAACACTTCATTCAACATCTTTACTGCACTCTTGTTTTTCAATAGAAACATCCGGTAAGCTGACATGCTAAACTCCATCTCTTACAATTATCATGCATGCAGTTTCATGAGCTTTTGCTGGGAAAAAAAGACAAAAATATTGATTGCAATTTTGGATAGATTTTTCACAGTGTATTGAAGGTTTACTCTCTCTGTGAAGGATGCATGTGATGTTGCATCAGAATTTGTTCAGAGGGTCAAGCTGACATGCTAAACTCCATCTAAAACACACTTTTATAATTAATATGCATTTTATGAGCCTTTAATAGAGACAACAAAAAAATTGATTTTTGCAGTGTTGCATGTATTTTTTGTTTTTGTTTTTTTTACAGTGCAATGAAAGTTTGCCCTCTCTGTGAAGGATGCATGTGATGCAGATCTAAGCCACATGATCACACTGCCTTCATTTTAGCAGTGAGCTTAAAATGCCTTAAATGCTTCATGCAACATCTTTACTGTTTTTTAGAAATATCTGGTAAGCTGACTTGCTAAACACACTTATAGTTCGTATGCATGCAGTTTTATGAGCTTTTACGGGAAAACAAGACAAAAATATTGATTACGAAAAAGATTTTTATTAGTTTTGCAAAGATTTTTTTTGCAATGCATGAAGGTTTGCCCTCTCTGTGAAGGATGCATGTGATTCTGCATCAGAATTTGTTCCGAAGTTCAAGTTGACACGCTAAACTCAATATTTATATTATGCATAAAGTTTTATGAGCTTTCACTGAAATGCCAGACAAAAAATATTGATTGCAAAACGTTTATTTATTTATTGCAATTTTGGAAAGATTTTTTTGTAGTGCATTGTGGGATTGTCCTCTCTGTGAAGGATGCATGTGATTCTGCATCAGAATTTGTTCAGAAGATCAAGCTGACATGCTAAACTCGATGTTTATAATTATTATGCATAAAGTTGTATGTGTTTTCACTAAAAATTCCAGACAAAAATATTGCTTTACGAAACTTTTTTTTTTTTTTTTTTTTTTGGATGGATTGCAGTGCATTGAGGGATTGCCCTCTCAGTGAAGCATGCATGCAACTGCATCAGAATTACTTGACAATCAGCTCTAGGCCTTCATTCTAGCAGCGAGCTTAGGATGCTTTATAATGCTGCCTGTGCTTTCTGGGTTTGGAGCCGATCCATGGGTGTGTGTACAAAGACAAATGATACAGCAGAGGAGTATTTTAGGGCTACAAACCGAGAGTTAGAGAGGGAAAACAGATGTAAGTACAAGCACGAGGGATTTCAATAACGCGATGGCGGCCGTGCTCGAGTAATTTCCCCATCAACATATTAAAAACTTGGCCGCTGAGAAAAACAACAACTTGTTATGCAGCGGATTGTGTTTACGCGAGTTAACATTCAGAGGCGGCGGCGAGCAAGAAGGTCCAGACACTCCAGAAAATAGCGCTAATTAATGCTCTAAGGGTCTGCGTTCTCTCTAATGATGAGCGCGAGGTGAGAGGGAGGTTTTGGATGGATG
>JAFVLL020034143.1:10000-12559 GCA_021397915.2 Tor tambroides
TAAATCCATTCAGCCGAGCAGTGAAGTTTGTGAACGGTATATTGATAATAGCTTCAGCTTTTTCCTCGCAGACTGCGTGCAGAAATGAAGCGAGCAGCAGATTTAATGTGTCAGTGTGGATCTGGTTTGTTCCGGCGCTGTGTCCCAGTGTGTCCTCGTCTCGTTGAGTTTGTGTTACAGGTGTGGACGTCCAGTCATATATAAATATATCCAGAGGCGAAATTCACCATTACTGTCGCCGCGCGTCTGTGTTTGCCACATTAATGCTTCTCTCCTGGTTATTAATGCATTAGTGTTAATGCTGAGTAGGTCACATTAACATTTCCACTGTCATTATGTGTGTGTGTGTGTTTGGATCATTACTGTACGCCTGCAATCGGGTCAGCGCTTTGCAGTTTGTGTTTTTACTCAACAGACGCAGTCCATGTATGGAGCAGATCATAAATATTACAGTAAACCGACATACAGGGAATTAGAAGAAATATGGAATGTAAACAAAATCCACACACCATATACATTACAGTAAATGCACATAATTAGAGTAATTATTATAAATGAGAGTAAACATCACTCAATAATGAACCCAATCTGTGCTGTTCACAAACATGAGCTGTTGCGTACCAAGCGTTATAAAACACACACAGCATATGTAAAGACCAGAGCCATCTTGGGTATTTTTATAATAATAAAGTATATTTATAATGCAATGCTTCATTCTGTTATTTGTGACCCTGGAGCACAAAAGCAGTCTTAAGTCGCTGGGGTATATTTGTAGCAATAGCCTAAAAAACATTGTATGGGTCAAAATTATCCATTTTTCTTTTATGCCAAAAATCATTAGGATATTAATATCATGTTCCATGAAGATATTTTGTAAATTTCCTACCGTAAATATATCAACTTAATTTTTGATTAGTAATATGCATTGCTAAGAACTTCATTTGAACAACTTTAAAGGAGATTTTCTCAATATTTAGATTTTTTTGCACCCTCAGATTCCAGATTTTCAAATAGTTGTATCTCAGCCAAATATTGTCCTATCCTAACAAACCATACATCAATGGAAAGATTATTTATTCAGATTTCGGATGATGTAAAAATCTCAATTTCAAAAAAATTGACCCTTATGACTGGTTTTGTGCTCCAGCAGGGTCACATATGAAACCAGGTCTGGTCACAAAAATAAGTTTTTTTCAAACATGATGTTATAAAGTGAATTTGAAGTAAAAGTATGTCAATAAATGGTATCTTTGTTGGACAACAGGTTTGTATGTCACATGCAATAATTCTTATCGTGGGGAGAATTTTTACTGGTGTATTGCAAACAATAAGCTCTAGTTAGAGTTATTAAACATGTTTAATCAGCTCTGGTGTGTGTTTGTGTGTAGTTAAAGCACTGCGGGCTGATCTGAGCGCTGGGTCACTGAAGTGTTTTGATGTTTGTGATTGATGGACCGTGTTTGACTGACGTGTCTCAGAATCAGTTTTTAGCTCTTATCGGTGTTTTTAAGAGTCCAGAGGGAGACATTACAGCTCGTGGTGTTTAATGAGGACTCGTCTCATTCTACAGGGGTTTCACAGTATTTCACATCATCTGTGTGTCTTACACTGGCTCCATTACTTCATCTGAACCCGAGTTTGATAACTAATCGTTACTAATAACTCATCAAAAAATTCATCAAATTAATTGAACCCGTTTGAACTTTACTTTTTAAATTACATGAGATTCAGCTTGATTTTGAGTCTGTTTAATATAATTTAAACTAAGATGGCTTATACAGCCAATTTGATTTATATTTAAAAAATGTAAGGCAGCTATTAAAGTTTAACTTGAAGCAGAATTATTTATTTATTTATTTTTTGAAGTGATAAGGATTTAGATTTTCATTGATATAATTGTTTTTTACCAAATAAAATGATCAGCATAACTCTGAAATAAAATTATAAATAAATATTTGAATGCTTTATTTAATATTAATCAAATTTAATTATTTGTTATTAATTTATTGTTCATTTTATTTTAGTTCATTTTTAAATGTATTTAAATAAAAAAAAATATATTTGCATATTTATAATTATATAATTTAAAATAAAATAAAATTATATGTATGCATGTATGTGTATCTATGCATGTATTTGTGTATCAGGTGTCATGTGACTCGTTAGTGTTAGAAGGTCTCAGGTGTGAATGGGGAGCAGGTGTGTTAAATTTGGTGTTATCGCTCTCACTCTCTCATACTGGTCACTGGAAGTTCAACATGGCACCTCATGGCAAAGAACTCTCTGAGGATCTGAAAAAAAGAATTGTTGCTCTACATAAAGATGGCGTAGGCTATAAGAAGATTGCCAAGACCCTGAAGCTGAGCTGCAGCACGGTTGCCAAGACCATACAGCGGTTTAACAGGACAGGTTCCACTCAGAACAGGCCTCGCCATTATCGACCAAAGAAGTTGAGTGCACGTGTTCAGCGTCATATCCAGAGGTTGTGTTTGGGAAACAGACGTATGAGTGCTGCCAGCATTGCTGCAGAGGTTGAAGGGGTGGGGGGTCAGCCTGTCA
>JAFVLL020034145.1:0-21396 GCA_021397915.2 Tor tambroides
CTTTATACAACGTAATTATAAATGTAAGTACACAGACATAAGCTACTTAAAATAAAGTGTATCAAGATTGTACTTAAGTGTACTTCATGTGTATCCATACTGTACACCTTATCCAGCTGCTCCTTAGTTTGATTTAACCCACCAGTACACAGCTTAAATACATGTAATACCTTTCTAATTACATTACAATTACAGAATATTACACAGGCATAAGCTACTTAAAATAAAGTGTATCAAGATTGTACTTAAGTGTACTAGTAGCTGTGTAACAGACTCGGCCTGTTACATATGTGTAACAGTAGTTGCCTATTACATCTACATAATTACAAACTGTAAGTACAGGCTGTGCTATAACTTAGTTACGTGATAAGTAAATTTTATTTCATGTAAGTACAACAGCTACTACTAAGTACTTAATTAGATAATTAATTAGATAATTAGATAATAAATGCCAGAAGTGGGCACTCATGCAACGTAATCAATGACGCACATCCGAGACGGAGGGAAGTTTGTGAGTGAAGGGCATAAAAAAACGGACTGGAATGCAGCCAATGGCCGTTTCTCAAACGGAAAGCTGCATCCTCCGGAGGTCGCATTTGTAGGCTGCATACTTCATAAAGAGTATCTTATTTTAGAATATTAACAGTTATAAATTTGACCATTATTCTTAGTTAAGTGTAAACTGTTGTAATATGCTTTTGACTCACAAATGTAATGCTCAGTTAACTGAAATAAACCAGGCTTGATGATGTATGCAGCCTACAAATTCCACCTCCAGAGGATGCACCTTTCCGTTTGAGAAACGGCCAATATGTGACGAGTTGGGAGTGAGAATGTGTTGGTGCTTTACATTTCCGGTCTCTGGTGTTTCTAGTTAAATTAACGTATCTTTCTATGAAAATGGTTTTTAAAAGCACATGGTGCCATAGTTTAATCCCTCTACAGTGTCACAGTGACTGTCTTTTTGAAGTAACTCACCTGTCATAGTTTAATGAGTGGGAAGATGACATGAAGCTACACAAGATTAGCTGTATTGAAATCAGATGCGCACACATACAGCTTCCGATCCGGACGAAGTTCATTGGATTTTGTCCACAAAATGATAAGAATACACATTATTTTAACACATTATTTTATTATTTCACACACAGTATTTTAACTTAAGACTGGAAAAGGAGAGCACCCAAATGGAAGTTAGAATCCATCATGGTGGCACTCATCGGTTACTCAGGAAAAATATGGATAAAAATATAACATGCAACTATGCATAGGTAAGAGTTGAACACACCTCTTCTATAATGAGCACATTTTTAATTTCTGTATTAAAATACAGTCATATTTTTTTATAGTACAATGAAGCCATTGTTAAGAAAGAAAGAAAGAAAGAATCCATGTGATTCAGCCAAAAACAAACAACAGAGTAATAATCCATTGTATCTGTAAAAGAAAAGATAAAAAAAGTTAAGAAAAAAATAAATACTTAATAAAAAAATGTATACCTTGAAAAAAAAAATACATACATACATATACATATATATATATATATATATATATATATTTTTTTTTTTTTTTTTTTTTTTTTTAAATGTACATTCACACATACACTGCCAAGTCAAAGGTTTGAAATGATTGATTGAGTGAATGATTTATTTATTTAGAAGCCTGTTATATTTACAGTAAAAACAGCATTACTGTGAAATAGTATTACTAATGAAAGGAATGTTTTATATTTTAATAGATTTTAAAATGTTCCTGATGCTGAATTTTCAGCAGCCATTACTCTAGTCTTCAATGTCACATGATCCTTCAGTTTTATTGTTTGTACCATCACATGAAAAGTTGTTAAATATAGGGTTTTTGCAAATTATATACAAGTTTTTCAAAACCAGCATAAATACAATGTGTAAGTTGATGCAGAAGACGTATACTTGCATGTGTCTTAAACTAGTTTTATTTTTTTCTTTCTCTGTCTCTCTTTATCATGGATATTTATGTTATATTGGCCCAATTAACAATCTTCAAGCCCCTTTACTTCTTCACATTTCTACTAGGTTAAAACTTTATAAAACTAAGTGGCTAACAGCTGACACAGGGGTGTCAAACTCAGTTCCTGGAGGGCCACAGCCCTGCAGAGTTTAGATCCAACCCTAATTAAACACACCTGATCCAACTTATCATGTCCTTCAGGCTTATTTGAAAACTAAATTGTATGTGTGTTGGAACAAAACTCTGCAGGGCTGCGGCCCTCCAGGAACTGAGTTTGACACACCTGAGCTGACATAAAGCCCAGATCCAAACATCAGTGGGAGGAAAATTGCTAAAGCATTCTCTATGCCATAGAGACAGGCCCACAAACTCAAAATACCAGTCATTCGTTGCACTCTAAAATGTACCATGTCTATCGTTGACACGGTCATCTAATATATCAGTTTCACCCCTAATTGTTAATGTTTTTTGTATCTCTTAGATTTGCAATCTTTGTTAACATAATCATAGTCTGAGGGGGAAAAAAAGAGAGCGAGTTATGCGTCAGAGAACACAAACAAGACTCTCAGGTAAACAAACCAGCCTGCTGTGCATGCAAATGCTACTGCACAGACAAAAGCGCTTGACAGAATGTCCTTCCATTGGGTATTTCTTTGAGAATAGATTACTCTTATCTCTCATGTCACTTCAGTCACATCTTATCCTTGTGATTTGTAACTCATTTAGACTGGCAGTCAGTGCCAAATTAAAACACGGCTTCTGAACTTCACATTCATGAAACTAATGCAATACAGCGGGTTCATTGCACCGCAATACTAAGCATTATTTTGCATCTGTAAAGCATGGCGTAAACTATCATTTTTGATGATGTGACACAATAACCACTGACTCCCAAAGCCCATTAATTGTCTCTTTCCAAATAGTGCATTAAAACATTGCTTGCTTCTTATATGCGTGCACCCTCCTGAGTAGTCATTAACGGACTGTGCAATTAAGAATAAAATAGCTGCATTTTCAGGTTATCCAATGAAGCATTAGCAAGGAAGAATTTTAGATTGTGAATGGTAATGACCTACAGCGGTTGGTCCTGGCCAGTTCACGTTCAGCATGATGGAAATGGGAGAAGATAGTGGCTGCAACCAGCCATGCATATGTATTCTGGGATCTAAATGATTCCCCACTGTACTCATGATAGAGAGCACACAACATCTCTATCACATGCTAATCTTGTTCTAAAAGCTGCCTGATATCCTCATCCTTCAAAAGTCTATCTACATGCATTCATACTCATTTCCACGTTCCCTATGTGTTAAACATGAGTATTAGAGTAGCTGGCATTTTCTAATCTCAGATGTACTCAAGTATCCATCACCAGCGTCCCGGCTCCCACCTGCACATCATCACTGTACTTCAAAAATACCTTTTTAAAATCTATCACTGAAGGCTCTAGGTCTTTTCAAATGTGTTTGCTGGTTTTTTCTCGCCTTACTATAATAATAACTATAATAAAGTTAAAATCATACATGACAATATAACTGATGTCTTGACTTAGCTTTTAACAAGATTCAAATTATAACCACATAATAGAATAAACATAGGTAGCTTTGGGGGAAAAAAGTCAGAAATCAAGTATAGTTCATGACGGAATATTATAAGGAGGCACAAGTATGTATATTTTAAAAAGTGTTCAAAAGTAAACACTTTTACATTGTTACAAAAAAATGTCTTTTCCAGATATGAAATACAAAATGTCAAACACTTCACTTTCCCACAGCACTGCAAACTGTACAGCAAGTTTATTGTCTTTGTGTTCAGCCAAGGGGTTAATTTTTGACATTTAGGTCTTATGTTTATTTAGAATACATTTTTGAAAGGGATCAGTCTCCTTTACCTCTCCTAACAAACACTCATCGTCCAAAATGACAATGAAGGGTGCAAGATTTCATTTTTCCAGGGTTAAAAAACGTTTCTGGACCTGAGAAATTGGCTGCACAAGAGCCCCTGAAACCTGCTGATCTCAAACCAGGAACCAATATCAGAAGTCGGAAAGGAAAAGATAATATCCTGAACACGTAAAGTTTTCAGAACAACAATAATGATTCCGTCTGCCCAGACTGACGCAAAACAACACTGAAGCAGGCCTATTAAAATCAGCCAAAACATCTCCGCTGAGAAAAGGGGCTCGTGCTTCCCCTTCATCACAAATCAACCTGTGACCTTTAGAAAAGAGAGAAGATTTACATTACACGGCCCATATCGATTCACGTAAAGCCTTTTCATTTATTCCCTTTAGCATATTTTATATTAATTGTTAAAGGTCTCACTAGAACTGCCACTACTGAAGCTTATTTGCATGCAAGAGGAGTAAGAAATGAAAGGGGAGGTGAGAACATTGCTCTGCATCAAACACCAATCTGACTGATCTCATGTACTTATGTTATCACGGCTCAGTGCAGACTACATCATGACAGGTCCAATTAAAATCAAAAACCTCTGTGGAACTTCTCACAAGCACAAATATTATTCTCAATGGGCTCTCAATCAGAGAAGGTGGTAATAAAAATCATCTCAGCTAATGGTAGATGACATAAAACTAAGGCTGGATGATTTTGCTCCAGATGCCAGCACTTTTTGTTTCTGCAGCACATCAATTCTACTGTATTCATTATGCATTCCAACTATTCCTTCGGCCTGAGTCTCGGTTAGTCAGCATGCTATGTTGAATGCCAATGTTTTACCTACTGCAGCATGTAAACGTTATTGATATTTAGAGGTAATTGCTTATAATTTCAAGTTTTCAAGTTGTCAGGTATCATGTAGTCACTTCAGACCACTGAACTAGATACTGTGAGATGTGGGTTAAGTGATGGAGTGGGACAAATGCCTCCGAGATTCACATGACCTCTGTCTCATCTTCAAAAGGGGGACTGTAGTCAGTGAAATTTACACATGTAAAGGAGAGACCTCAAGGGTTTATACACTTGTCTCAGTAATGGGCTAAAAAGTACATTTGGCACTCAATCCAGATCTCATACTCTACGCTCTTCTATTGCTTTTAGGGATTCCATTGAAAATCACCAGCCATGACGAAAAAATTGATTCCCTTCCAAACCACAGCCTTTTCTTCTCCTTCAAGCTTGAATCCATCCTAAAACTCTCAGTGGGTATTGAGAGATGTGACAATAGCATTTCAGCACTTTCATTGGTTTATTCCTTGAAAAGTGGACATCACATATTTATGATGTGTTGAAACTTATCTTTGTCAAGCAAAAAAGTTGACTAATCACCTTTTGCCTTATCTTCAAATAAGTTGCTTTCAGTTACATTGTAGGTATACGTAGGTATGTTACCAAAAAAAGTAACATACAAAATTACATTATAGGCCAAAATGTTATATAATGATTTTGCCAGACTGTTTTGGCCACTGCTCAAGCAAGAAAAAAGATCTTATAAAAACACATAATACACAAGCAAAATAAAAGATGAATTGTCCTCTGTTGTCTCAGCATGTTCAGAAACAGTCATTATTTCTGAAATTCTGTGTAGTGCCACTTACTTAAAATCTGTGAAATGATCAAGGATTTAGCCATTGTGAATTTTAATTAGACATGAACAAACATTTCTTACTGCATCAGTTCAGATACTTTTTGTAGTTTAAATAAATAAAAATGTACCTTTATTGCCTCCAACTGATTACAAGTCAACTACAATAAGTAAAAACTTTATATTGCAAGAGGGAAGCAGATGAAACATTACAGTATTTGGTTTGTGACCAAAATTAAAACATAAAATGCATACTTCTGAACAATATTTCACTACTACAGCACAGAGACAGGAATAGGTTACAAAACAAACAACACTCCTTGTTGCTACATATGCACAAACATACCTCTGCCTGTAAGCAACAACAGCAATCCTGACTCTGAAAGGAAAGTAATGCCAAAATAGGTCGGATGAACAAGCGGGTGTGACATACCAACAAAACGCACAATGGCATTCATTAGTGTTGTGTTAATGAAGCCTAATTATCAACAGGCACAAGTCATGGCAATGAATTAACTTGCAGGAGGGAAGCAACTCTCAAATTAAATTAGCAAAGAAAAGAGATTCCTGCTACTAAAGTGTAGTCAGAAATGCATGTGATCACATTAAATTCGAAGTGTAAATACTAAAGACAAAACTGAAGGGCTATTTCACTGAACATGAAACTTCAACATAGTAGATGGCAGTATTGCACCTTAACGATGGTTGCCACATGTCACAAAATATAACACAGTGTGAAGCTACTAATGCTGCACAAAATCATGTTGGAGGAAATGACAAGACACAAAAACAAGACACTTCACCCACAACTGAAAAAAAATTAGCTTGTCAGTGTGGGAGTTTTTTGGAATCTATAAAAAAGACTGATGTTCGACACCCCAGTCAACAGAAAGTTCTTTTGTATGCTTTTGTACATTTATGCTTACTCTCTCTCCGCCTCCCTGCACTTGTATTTTGAATTTTTGAGGTTAAAGATGAATTTGACAAATACCATTTTTTATTTATTTATTTATTTTTTTAATTATAATATTTTTATTGTGAATTATTTTGGCCACTATAATCTTGTAGTGAAAATCTTGTGAAAGTCCTTACTGACATCAACATGCAATGACACAGACCATATAAAGCATCTGAATACTGAATCATCTAAATATTGATCTGATCTAAATATTGCTTGACTAAAAATAACACATTCCATTTCAAACATTATGTTTGTGGTGCAAGTGAACTTTATTAACTACATTTCAGTAACTGAAATCATTAATATAGCCTACCAAACAACTAAAATCAGTTTTTGACCTTCTGAATAGTACAATATATACCAGCTTAAAGCACATTTGGTGAAGAGAAAGTGTGATGACCAAGGCCACACATAAATGTATTTGATTTAAATGTTTGTTTTGATAAGCTGATATTTATGCTCTAAGTTATGCATGCTAAAGGAGGAAAGGTAGCTCCTAATTATTTTCTATTCGTTGGAGTGCATGCTGGTGAATGGAAGGTGTAACAACGAGCAGAGACAAATTATGTTGTTCTTTATTTACATGATTTGTTGTAGTGTATAAGTGAATATGATTTATGGATGGTATTAATTGTATTTATTTTGTTCTAAATGCGATGCAAACTCATCTAATTTAGGTAGTTAAGTAATTTGAATGTGTTTGGGTGACCCCTTTGTCACTTGTTAATGGTACGGTCCCGGTAATATAAGGGCTGGGTTTTGTTTGTAAAGGGAGTTTTTTGGGTTGGGGATCCCAACTGCTAACATTTGAGCCCTGGAACTCCATATTTTCTTTCCTTTATTTGTGCAGTTTTCTTTATTTTCTTTATGTATGGCCAAGTTTATGTTTTTAAAAAATGGGAAAACTATAAAGAACTGAATTTTTGGCAAATCATGCTTCCTGCCTTTATTGGATGAATCTTGACAGAAAGCCACATAATACATCAAAGTTCATCAAAACAGCTTTTCCACAAGCTGAGGTAAATAATAATATATAGAGTAAGGGAATGTACTGTTAACCAATTAACAGGTTTTTACTGTAACATTTTTACAGTGTCATCATTAAAATGATTTAGATTTTTTTTATATATATATATTGTAAGTAATATGTAGCGAAATAAGAGAATCTGATAATCTGATCACAAATGGGCACTGGAGATGCATGTTAATACCAGGTGTAAATGTCAATCTGTTTCAGCTGTCCACTTGTGATTGGATCACCTGAGACAGATGTTAACACCAGGTGTAAACAGCACCCAAGGGAGCTTCACTGAGACCCACCATATACAACCAATCTTGTTGATTGCTTCTAATCAGTCTGAAAAATGGAGATGATCAGTGTGGGTTCATTTATTTGTTTGCTTGTTTATCCAATTACTTGATACAACACCTTGGTTATCCCAATGTCATTATGATGTAAATGATCCATCTGTCTGTCTTTTACCTCAATGACCAACTAAACTGTATGGCTTCACCATTCCCAGACCTTTATTATGAAGGTTTGGGTCTGGTTTTGTTATCTTTGAACAATATGCTCCAAAGAAAAACACTTTTCCAATTGTTTATCTGCCAGCAGCCAGAACACAGCGTGAAAAAAGGTTTTATTTGTATCTTTTCCCCTGTTTCTCCAGTGTGGCAGCACTAGAAAGCGATCTCCTCTCTCGGCTCTTCATGTCAGAGGATGTTTAGATGTGTCACTCGCATGTTCTTTCATCTCCCTCTCACTTTTTCCTCTGGATTACTCACATGGCCAGATGTGTTGAATCAAAGTGCTCAGCGGGTACATGCCCTGACCATCATTAATGTCCCTTGCAGATACTATGTGGCACTCATTGGGCTCATCAAATGTGACATGGAATCCATGCCAATGGACAGCAGATGAAAGAGTATGCAACATACAAGGCGAGCCAGGAGTGCTTAACCCAACCCCTACTTCTTTTTTTACTTTAACACCCCTTTGAATTACATTGATCTTTTAGCTCACACTAGGGCTGGGCAATCTGCGCATTCACCTCTCTCGTAAACACTACATGCTTGAATCGGTGAGCGGGGCTAAATAGGCAGCGATGTAGAAGCAGGCGTTGATCTTCTTCTGTGGAGGCGGTGTTTAGCCACACAGAAGGTTTCGTTTTGGCAGATTGGCTTCAATATAAGCTGTTTTTAGACCAACAAGAAAGTTTGAGTTCTGAAAGTTACAGGATGTTTTTATAGTACAGTTACCTCTTATATGTCAAAAGATCAAGGGAATTTAGACTTCTCAGTTCATGACTATTTAAAGCACCATTTATTTCATTTGTGTCTTTGTTCTGTCATATGTATTTGTTCTGTTGTTTGGCATTTGTTTCTTTGTTCTGACTATTTACTTATCTTCAATTAGCTTGAGAACTTTTTTACTCATAAGGCTAGCAGAGTATAGTTTACTGCTTAGTAATTTGCAAAATAGTCCTAAAATCCAACAAGAATTGATAAGATTGTGGATCATGATCCTGTCTAAAAAGAATGTGATACAGTATTTTTGCTGTATCGCCCACCCTGAGCTCTCACGTGTCGTTTTTTTTTTTTTCAGGGTAGACTCCATTATTAGCTTGAGCATGGAGAGGGTCACTCATACAGGCGTATCAGTGGCTCTATGATGCTTTTGGTATGCTCTCATCACCACACGGGACTTCATCCTTGGAGTACACATTCACAGCGCGTCAGCTGGCACACCTCAGCAGGACTGCTTGTTAAGTCTGCTTCGACTTTTACAGATATGTTTTTAAACTGCTCTGGGAGCAAGTGGCAGTGCGAAAAGATAGAGGCTAATTGATGAGAATGTGTACTGGCAGTCTGCAGAGTGCACAACGGCACAAACAAGCAGGTATGACAGGTAATTTGACAGCTTCTGTGTTTTAACTTCCCTTAACTCCACAGATACTCTCACAACAAACCACATGAAACAGTGCGCTGCTGCGAGACAGGTATCTCAAAGCCCCGGCTTCACATATATCCTGCATTACCCAAACGTGTTTGCTCGCTTAGCATCAAAGACCGTGACAACTGATGGGAGGAAAAAAGAGACCGTAGGTGGATGAAATGCCCCTGGAGTGTGTTAAGTCACCCAGTCTAAATGTATAACACGTACTGAGCATATTGATATTCCTCTAGCTCACTCCGTCAAACTGAAAAGACAATAAAAGAGATGAACAATGAAGTTATGGTGGGAGAGCTCTGATATAGATGGGTCAATGACATATAAGAGTGTTTTCAAAAGGAACAAATATTTTTTTACTTTTCAAAATCTACTTTAAAACACAAGTGCAAAGAAACTCTTAGAAATCTACTCTTTGTATTCATGTTGTTGTTTTTCACTTTTTAATTACATGGCATTTTTCTTACATCTTGAATATGTTAGTGTACACATTATTAAAAAAAAATAAAACAACAATAATAACAATAATAATATAAAAATAAAGATTTAAAAATATAAAAATTTTATTAATATTATTATTTTATTAATATTATTTTATTAATATTAAAAAAAATCCTTCCCCTTGTATATTTCTGCATGCTGGTTGGACCACATAATGTTGGTTTGTGGGCAAAAATATGTGGACAAAAATATTTAAAAAATATAATGTAAAAATAGGATAAATTTAAAAAAAAAAAAAATTATGCCAAACTAATTTATTAGAAACATTTTTTATTTAATTTAAGAAATATTGTAAATATTAAATATTATACAAAAAATAATTTATTATTCCAAATTATTTATTATGTATATGTGTATATATATATATATATATATATATATATATTTACAAATATCATAGTTTGATAATTCATAAATATCAATAATAAATAATAAATATCAATAAATAATAATATAAAATAATAAATATCAATAAAACACATAAAAACGTACAGCATAAAATTGCCTTAAATGTCAGATTATTAGATGCAGGCATTGATAGTCTACAGGGAAATCACTATGATATCAATGACTTAATTTCCTGTATGTATTTTATTATTTAATTTTCTGTACAGGTTTTACTTATAGTACGATTAAGAAAGCTAGTGGTGAATACAGTGTTCACCTTCCCCGCCTGAACAAAGCTAAGGTCAATGGAGTCTGATGTGATAGATGGGAGACTACTTACTCATGCAAATCCAGAGCGAGTGCAGCTAGCCATGCCAAGCTACACGCCCAACTCACTGCTCAGTCAGGGGTAACCAGACTCACTGGGCAAATCATACTGCGAGAACGGGGGGAGTGGATGAAGTGGAGGATATGGAGAGAGAGGAGGGTGAGGGAGGGAGCCAAACTCACCTGGTCCTGGCTGTTTCTCTGCCAGCTGAACAGCTCGGCCTGCTCAGTGCCATCTGAGGCTAGTGAGCTATGACGCTGACCAGGCCATCCTGCCTCTATGGTCTGCATTGTAGGCAAAGACTCAGGGCTCTCTCCCTATCACTCTCTCTTGTCCACTCACACACTCTCATGCCAGAAGTCTAACCTGCTATCAGCAAACCACTACTCCCTCGAATGAAGCAATCTGCTTGGCTATTACTGTACATCACCTAGGATATTTTTTTTTCTCTCTCCCTCCCTTCAGTAAACCAGCTGTAAATTAGCACAGGGGCATTTCTTCTACTGCTAGCTGCAAGTCTTCTTCTACTGCAAGTTGTTTAATGATCTATGTGCTGCTTTTATCCATCTCATGCTATAATCAAGGCTTCCGACTGGCTAGAAATTTCTTGTTTTTAGTTTTCTTCCCATCACCTGTTATTTGGCCAAAGTATACTGTATGTGAGAGCTTGAATGATCTGTGGTTAATCCAGGTTATTTTGTGTCTGTCTCTCTGTCACTCTGTTTTACATGGCCAGACTTTTGACTATACATACAAAATGAGAATATAGCACATGCAAGCTTTTTAATATTCTTCTGGCAATTAAATAAACATGCACAAAATGTTGCTCCTCTGCAGATTTAATTTGAATGTGGAAATTGTGCTTCAACCACATGAAAAGCAAACAAACATGATGAACACAAACAGCAGAAAAGCTTGCAGATGCCTTATGAGAAAGCTAATGTATTACCCTGTTCCGTGTTTGCATGAGAGCAGAATAATTTTCAATTACATCACTGCAGAATAATCAAAGGAGGTAATTTGAAATTAAATGTACGCATACAAATATGGCATCATTTTCTATTATGTAATTAAGGCTATAAGTCAGTATTGAAACCACATTAGATGTACAATTTCTGAGGTAAACACACATTGAAATGCACATGTAATAAGCAGAAACACTAGGCATTTGAATAGGTTATGTGCTGTTTCCCATACAGTACCTGCACAAGAGAAACATCTCAGATAAGCCTAGATTAGTTTAATATCAGTGAAATGGAGTCAGCATTTTGTCATTTTCCATTTGTTTTGATGAACTTGACACAATATAAAACTACATAAAAAGACATCATAGCGTTATGCTGTGTGAAAAACTAATTTATAAGAGTTAGTGAAACTGAAGGTGTTGGAATAAAGATTAAAGAGATTTCAAGGTTACCATCAGGGCTCCTGGAGTGCTTTACCAATTACTTCAAGTATACATGACACAATATGTAATCAAATATTTTAAGGATTAAATACACAACACGTGTTTTTTGAAGCAAGTGCACAGTTCTGAGGCTAACTGTAGACTGATTAACAAGAAGACATGCTGGATGAAGTCAAGTTAGAGCTGAATAATCTAGAACTGTTATAGTTTGACTTCACAAAATTTGAACTAGTACAACTGAAGTCAGATTAAAGCATTTGCTTTATTTTAAAAAGACACATTACTGTTTTAGTCTGGCTAAAACTGTGTGAAAATGCATGTAAACATACACTAACGTTCAAAAGTTTGATGTTAAGTTTTGGGGGTTTTTCTTACGTTTCTAAAAGATGTCCTTACGCTCACCGAGGCTGCATCAGAAATGTAGTAAAAACAGAAATATTGTGAAATATTTCTACAGTTTAAAGTATTTTTTTTAAAATATATGTTAAAATATAATTTACTCCTATATTGGCAAAGTTGAATTTTCAGCATCATTACTCCAGTCTTCAGTGTCACATGGTTCTTCAGAAATCATTCTGATATGCTGATTTGTGGCCAAAGAAACATTTCTTATCATCAATGTTGAAAATAGTTTGTGCTGCTTAATTATTTTGTGGAAACTGTGATTTTTTGATGAACATAGTCCATTTTGATGTATCCTTGCTGAATATAACAAAAGTATTGCATTTCTTTAAAACAAATGCTAACCTAAAACTTTTCAGTGGTAGTGTATTTAGTGACATTATTGTGGAGCTGACAGATGTTTGAAAAAGTTTGTAACTTGCATGTATTCCATAAAGATCTTTCCAAAAACCACCCACTTCAATAGAAAGAGAGCATCTGATCAATATGTGCATACGCTTAGTAATTATTTGTTTATGTTACGCTGGCTTATTCATCTCAGTGCTCTCAGACTTTATAATAACACCTCAGTGCAGCTGAAGGAAGTTTGTTTTTCCCCTTGAATGTGGTATTTTATTTATCTTCTGTTTCTCTGTCTCAACACATATCAATACAATTTACATTCTTGGATTGAGTCCTAACAATTGTTTGTGGTGTTCTGGCTATAGTGCTATATAAAATATATAAACCATGAAGTAAAATACACTGAAATAGCATTATTTGCAAGCTGCCTTCGGGTCCAGTGTAGTTTCCAACTACACAATCCTTCAATAACAACCTCTTTGCAAAACCAGAATCACATTGTTACATGTTCACAAAACAGCCCACTCTGACGGTGAAGGTTAGACTGAAATGAATGTAGACCTTGTTAAAAACAAACTTCAGCCACTCATTTCTACCACAGCCATCCTTCAGAAGGATAAAGCAGATAAAGCACAGCCAGAAACAGCACAATGTGCACAATAAAGATGAGCTACTTTTTTTATCAGTGTACAAAAATCTGAAAATAAATTTGTCTTTAAATAATAATAATAATTTGTTACATTTTATATGGTGCTTTTCTGGGTACTCAAAGCGCTTTACATGAAAAGGAAGGAATCTCCTCAACCACCACCAGTGTGCAGCATCCACCTGGATGATGCAACGGCAGCCGTATTGTGCCAGAACGCCCACCACACACCAGCTTATTGGTGGAGAGGAGACAAAGTAACGAAGCCAATCAGTGTATGGGGATGATTAGGAAGCCATGATGGTCAGAGGGCAATGGGGAAATTTGGCCATGATGCCGGGGTTACACCCCTACTCTTTTTCGAAGGACATCCTGGGATTTTTAATGACCACAGTGAGTCAGGATCTCGGTTTAACGTCTCATCCAAAAGATGGTGCTTTTTGACAGTATAGTGTCCCCATCACTATACTGGGGCATTAGGACCCACACAGACCACAGGGTGAGCACCCCCTGCTGGCCTCACTAACACCTCTTCCAGCAGCAACCTATAGTTTTCCCAGCAGGTCTCCCATCCAGGTACTGACCCGGCTCAGCCCTGCTTAGCTTCAGTGGGCAACCAGTCTTGGGCTACAGGGTGATACAGGCTGCTGGCTAAATAAATAAATAAATCCAGTCTAATGAGAAATTGTAATATAATGTCCCACTGTAAAGAAGCAGAACCTTAATTTCCATCCCAGGTGATACATTAGGATCTCAGTCTAATAAGTAACAGCAAGCAGCAGAGGTATGTTGGGATTTGGTGAGCACAGACCAGCATATGGTCCAGCGTGTTGTTGTGGGAGCTGTTGTAAGCTTGAGTGCTCCTGTAAGCAGCGCTGTTTGTCTCACTCAGCTACGAGAAGAATCAGGCTCTTAAAATGCTTGACCCTCCTACAGATAAAACTCGACTCTTTGGGTGCTCAAGAGCCTTGCCAGAGCGTGTCTGGACTGAAGCCAAGCCTGGCACAGCTCTTTCACCTGTATTTACTGGATGGCTGATTAACCAACATATCCTCTGTAGAACAGCAACAGGTAGGCTGAGAGAAGGGGGTGGGGGGCAATGGACACCATTATTACTTTATGGTCGGATCAAAGCTGTATCCTTAAAAGAAAGTCCTTTTTATTATAGCAATTAAGGCACATTCCAACTCAAATAAAGGTATAATAAAATTATATTATTATGACTGCTATTATATCTGAAGCCAGAGCAAAAGCTGTAGTCAAGTTGAAAGAGATGCGCTTATGCCTTAAGACACTCTCTGAGGAAATATAGTTCCTATAATGATGAGTGTTTTAATAACTTTTAATATTTTGCATTTGAAATTCTATAGATGAAAGCATTTTGTTTAGCAGGCAGAAACACATCAAACTATTTTCCCGTATTCTCTCTAATGGCGTGTTAAATTTGCTGGGGCTGCAGTCAAACAATGGAACCAAGTCATTTAAAAGGCTTATGCATTTGAATTATGAGATTTCCTTACATTTGGAGAAGTAGGAAAAAATATAAACAATAATCAGTGGCTCCTTTATATACATGGGCTATATCATTGCTCTGGCAAGGAAACTGCGGCAAGACAACAAAGGAAGACTTTGACTCTGATCAAACATCAAGAAGCAGTTCTGACAATACAGTACATCTGACTTCTCTCTGTTATTTAGAGACACACTAAACAAACAAACAGAGTACAGACATGACCTTTTAAATGCAGATTTTGATCAGTCCAAAACCAAGGATTTTGCTATTAAAAAATGTATGTTGTCTTTTATGAGTCAAGTAAAGCTTCCACAAGATTAGCTTATTAATGGATCAGAACTCATGCACAGCTGCATGTTTATGACATAAGAGGATTTGTTTTATCTACAGCCACATTCTGCTACGTTGTTGTGTGTCATATCAAGTTACATCCAAAGCAGTGTTGTTAATTTTCAATAAAATTAAAAATTGTTTTCAGTAATTATAATAAAGCTGAAGTAAAATATATAAATAATAGATAAAAATACTAATAATAATTAGAAATGTTGCTTAAATGGAAACCAACTTATATAAGCTAAAGTACTTAAGTTACTAAAAATAAAGCTAAATAGAAATACAAAAAACTAATAAAAACTAAAAAAGTCAAAATTATCAAAACTTTAACTAACTGAAAATATAAAAATAACAGCTAATTCAAAATATTAATTTATAAGAGTATAAACAATAAATAGTATAAATATTTAAATAGCATGATCCATAGAGTAAGAAAGTTTCTATTTATAATTTATTATAAAATTTGGACTTTGGTTCTCTGCTGCTTCAGTAATTCAAAAAAAAAAAAAAAAAAAAAATAGGTTATATCGGTTTGAAAGTAATACCTGTGAATAAAAACATATAAAACACTCTACTGGCTCAAGAACTATCCTATTTATTGAATATTCAAATATAAGCAAAACACCAGAGGATATATATAGTGACTTGAATACTGATCACTGAGTCTGGATCATGAGTCACATCATTAATTGCTGAATATTATAATTAATTAAACTATGCTAATTATAAAAAGCAGATGTGTCATGAAAAAGAATTTAACTCAGATTTTGATTACATTCAGAAAGAATCAATTATTATCATACAAGGTATTTTAATAATGCATATTATACTTTGATAATAAACCACAGCCTGTTATAAGGAACCCATGTCAAAGCACTCAGCTAAAGTTACATATCAACAGAAAAAAACCCCACAAAATCAAGACTCAAGAGATTATGTTTCACTTATCCTAATTTTTAAAGGAATAGTTCAACCAAAAATGAAAATGTCCTTAAATTTTACTCCACAGTGTATGCAGATGAGTTTGGAGTTTGTTCATCAGAACAGAATTGACCGTTCGCAAAGAGCTTGATTGACAGGCGATCTGACCAATCAGAATGCAGAGATTATGTGCCGCCGCTGCTGTCCGCCATCTTGCCCGACCGCTACGGCCTGTCTCCATATAAATGCATGTTAAAACGGTGTAAAAATGATCGACTGAATTGAAAATTTTTCAATATAATTAAATATAAAAATGTGCGGAGGGTTAAGCTGTGCTGTTGTTGGCTGCCACAGTAACAGCAATAAGCTAAGATATTTCTTTAAAGTATTTGTTTGCGTACCAGAAAACCTGTCATGTCCGCCACCGTATGCATTGCTTGCAGCGCTAAAGTTAAATGCTGAGTGTTAAATAACAATATATGTTAAAAGGTATGCTCTTATCATTCTGTGGACAAACTCCCGTGAACTTCGAAACTATGGCGCTATGTACTTTTTAAAACCATTTTTTATGGGTTTCACATTATATTGTTGGCTCGGAAAATACGTAAATGTGCATGCCCAGTAGCTGCAGCTGTATCCCTTCTAGCCTTAACCACAAATCAGACAGAAGGGCAGATTAACTTCGGTGGACTTAAACTTGAAAAATGGTGTGTTCCGAAGTTGAACTAAAACACTTTCTGATGTTTATTCATGATCATTTCGTGCTTTAAGTAAATATGAAAAGATGATCAGTTCACGTGTTTGAACTGAGGCAATACAGTGATCTGTCACGATCACTGACAGAGTGAAGAGCCACAAAATGGTAACGTTATTTGTTTGAATTTCTTTTAAAATGACTCAGTTTAAAAGCTGAGGGTCCTGAGACCTTGTTCATATCAGAAGGAACCTGCTCTATCTTCTCTGTCGGTGTTTTGTCAGTTTCCTCTTTGCTCTGCGATGTATTTTTCACTGCGTGAGAACATGATGTTTAGTGTGAGAGCGGCACTGTTTGTCGGCCATGGCAACAGTAACTAAGGGTGGGCGGGTTTTGCGAATGAAAATGTCAATTGAAGAAATTTAGCTTTGCATCACTTGCTCACCAGCGAATCCTCTGCAGTAAATGGGTGCCGTCAGAATCTGATAAAACGGCTGATAAAAGCATCACAATAATCCACAAGAAATCTACATGACTCCAGTCCATCAATTAATATCTTATGAAGTGAAAAGCTACATGTTTCTAAGAAATAAATCCATCATTAAGGCATTTTAACTTTAAACCGTCGCCTCTGGCCAAAATCCATAATAGTACATAATTATAATAACATATATGTTTAGAACTGTTTTGGATGGTTTTCACTTATAAATGGTGCTTGAGCATATTTACTCCTGATTCAAACAAGATGACTTGTTTTGTTTTTGTTTTTCCCTGTCAGAAGCAACAGTTTTATGTTAAAAACAGTTTATTGATAAACTTGTTTATAGCATACGTGCAGCATTTTGCTTCACAAGGTTATTGTTATGTTTTTATCAGCTTTTTGGATTCTGACGGCACCCATTCACTGCAGAGGATCTATTGGTGATGTAATGCTAAATTTCTCCAAATCTGTTCAGATGAAGAAATAAACTCATCTATATATCTTACATGTCCTGAGGCAGAGTACATTTTTATTTTGTGGTGAAGGTTTTTTTTTATTTTTTTTTAATTATAGTAGATAAGTGAAAAGATACACCAATCACTTAGTGAAATCAGAGATGCCTGTTGCTGCTCTTCGGCTCGTCACACTACCCACTAATACTTCATCTCTGCTTGATTGTTGACCTCTGGCTTGTGTTCATCCAGGCATCAAAGCTCTGCCACCACATCCAGTTGCAATGGGAGACTCAGCTACTCAACCCAGACCTCCACAGACCTCTTCAAAGCCTATCAGAGTTCAGATGACCACTGCAAAACAGCTACGACTAGCAAAACCCCTCCACATAAGAAATCTCATATGTTGGCCAAGTGTGGGTGTCCGTTGAAGTCCAATAAAGACACTAGTCCCTATGAAACAGAGGAGGGCTGCCCTCTAACAAAGAACCATTTATTTACCAGCTCACAAATCATGTCTCCAGTAGTCAAGTTGAAAGACCAATTAATTTGGTTTTAAAGGGTTTTGTTAATAGACGACTAAGGTGCTACACACATTGCCAATGACATTTAAGATGTAATGTAGAAGGAGAGCACCTTAGCTATTACTAATTAGCACTTCAAAGGAGCTCATGTCAACAGCACTTTATTGCCAGAGGTTTTATTACCGACATGTTTACCATCTGAGGTGCTTTGTATATTGAAGTTTGTCTTTCCTTGCCATTGCTGCCATCACAGACAATGACTGGTGTAACATAGGCTACATTAAGACAGATCAAATATAAACTGAAAAGCAGATAAAAATTGTTTAAAAACACCCTTCTACAAAATGTAGCACACACACAAACACACACATGGTTATTTTAAACCATTTTTAAAAATATTTAAATTAAATACAAAAAAGGGCTTTATTTCAGATTTCATTTTAAAATAAAAAAAATATATAAATTTTCTACACATAATGATAATTGATAATTGTTTACTGTAATTTAATGCATGTTATACTGTCAAAAACATTAATAATCTTTACAAACTGTAAATGAATATAAACACAACACTTCAGCTTCACTGTTATGATACAAACACTCCGATAACTTCGATAAATCGCTAAATTTATGTCAGCAGTACAAAACAAAGATTCCAAATCACATAGACTACCTGTTCAGTCATGTAAGCTCTGGTAAACTTTTCAAGCGTTCAGTAGGCCATTAGAATGTTGAGTCCAAAAGTGTGCACATTTAGAGAAGTATTGATGGATTCTCTAGTGTTAACATAAATCCTCATTATCATTTATGTCCTTTTCCCAGCAAATTATGCCAATCCAATTAACATTCATAGGTGAAACACTCGCTTAAGAGGTGTATTCCATTCATACGCAGCGCTCCTGAGCTGTTTCTGGCCTGCAAAGAAGAGCACTATGACGACATATACATCCTCAGTGCCATATATGGATAACCGATAAAAGGCAGAAATGTTTTGATAGATAGTACAAAACATAGCTTGTCAGGAATCGGCCATTGTTATGATTGGCTAACGTCATTGATAGAAAACAGTACCAACACCCCCTCACTATTCCGTGTGAGTGTTTTGACATTATAAAAAACCTGTCATTTCCAGACAAAGCATTATGAAATCATTTACTTACGGTTTGTGATGCAGTTGCAGTCAGATGTAATACAGCTTCATCTTCCAACAAATGTTTCTTTGTGAACATTCCATGACACTGTGCCTCGTTTACAAAACAAAATCCTCCGAACAATCCTCAGACATAGTCTGGGATGCCATTAAAATAAACTATCCACTTGTTCCTTACGCTGGGAAACTTGCAAAGATGTGAACGAGCTGTTTAAACCAAATGCTCCAAACCGAATGTTCTTTCTCTCCATTTGTCCTATTGATGACATACTCCAGCTTGTGGACTGTGTCTGAAAGCGAACGCGCACCTGTATACTGTATCCAGTGTAGACAAGATAGCGGCGGTGTTGTAATTTCTTTTTGCTTTTGACACGATGTGACACTCGCATTCAGCATAATCAAAGAGACTGAACACCAGTGGGTGAGGTCTATGTCGATGCCTTGCTCTGGAGGCAGTGTTTATGCAAGCGACTGTGCCCAGGTGACATCATCTTGCACATCCAATCCAAAACAAGCTGTTTTTGGAGCTTGATTAAATAAATGCTTTATTTGTAATGAGGAGGACGTTTTAAACTATGAAACTTGCAGGATGTTTTAATGGTACAAAGACCTCTTATATGCCAAAAGGTCAAGGCAAATTTGGTTTCAAATGTCATGACCCTTTTAATCACTGATCACAATGAGTAAAATCAAACAATATATTTCTGATGTGAAGCAAAAGATTGTTGAACTTCACAAATTAGAAAGTGGCTTTAAGAAAAGAGCTAAAGCATTAAAAATTCCACCATCAGGGCAATAATTTAAAAAATCCAATCAACAGATAATGTTACCAATCTGCCTGGAAGAGAATGTGTGTCTATTTTGTCTTAAAGGAACACTCCACTTTTTTTGAAAATAGGCTCATTTTCCAGCTCCCCAAGAGTTAAACAGTTGAGTTTTACCGTTTTCGAATCCATTCAGCCGATCTCTGGGTCTGGCGGTAGCACTTTTAGCGTAGCTTAGCATAGATCATTGAATCTGATTAGACCGTTAGCATCTCACTCAAAAATGACCAAAGAGTTTCGATATTTTTCCTATTTAAAACTTGACTCTTCTGTAGTTACATCGATGTATATTATAATTATATGTATATTATATATATATTATAATTACACCATTATTCAAAAGTTTTTTTTTTAAGTCTCTTATGCTCAGCACAGTTTTATATATATATATATATATATCAGCACTTAAATCATTTCACAAATAGTTAATGTTAATAAATGCCATTATAAATAAATGTTTCTTGAGCACCAAATCAGCATATTAGAATGATTTCTGAAGAAGGATCATGTGAGACTGAACACTGGCTGCTGAAAATTCAGTCTTGACATTGCAGAAATAAATTTCATTTTAAAACATAACAAAATATAACAGTTATTTTAAATTGTAAAATTATTTCACAGAACTGGAGTTTGTTGCATTTGCAATCAAATAAATGCAGTCTTGGTGAGCATAAGAAACTTCATATTTATCATATACACATTAAAAGCATAAAAGGGAACTTCTATAAGAGACTGTGAATGTTTGACCATACCACTGCCTGAGTTTGTGTTTTGTCTGTCCTCACTCAGCACTCCCTTCAAATAGAGAGTATATGATATCAGTGGGGGAGAGGATAGAGGTTATATCCATGGACTGAACTCCCCAATAGTGTTTGTTTTCTTAGTCGGATCTGTGTCCATCAGCAGTCAACCCCCACAGAGACAGCTCTGGGTCCCAGGCCACCCTTTCCCCTGTCGCCTTTGCTGTCACCTTTCTGCTTGGCTGCACCCCTTTGGTAAATATACCTCCAGAGTCATGCTCTGCCAATATTTCACACAGCCAGGTAGTAC
>JAFVLL020034146.1:0-11502 GCA_021397915.2 Tor tambroides
AAGCCTTTACCACCCGACAAGGCAGTTAACCAGATGCGAAAGCGTGGCAGGAATCAATAGGGCTAATTTTTCAAAAGTTATCTCTGTTATCGCCCCTCTCGCACTTTTCTCGCTCTCGCGGCTCGCAGACGTGAGTGAAGGATCTTGGCCTTTTTGAGGCCTCTGTGACGCAAGATAAATCTATTATCAATGCCAGTCAGACAGGAGTACGTCTCATCTCATAACTCGACGTCTCACGTGCAAAGACCTTTTGCTCTAAATTGGGTTCAAAGATAAATAAACAATGATATCTGCGGCCGCTTCGTGGTTTGATTACCGAACAGAAATCCAAAAGTTGTATGTTTTCCCTCTTTTCCCCTTCTTCCGACCCAGGAGGTGCTAGAATATTCACATCCTTGTAACACAGGCAAAGCTTCTGAATAAGACATGCTGGCTAATGCCGAGGGTAATGTGTTAAACACCTCCCTGGGGGAGGGAGATGACTTTAGTTTGTTTTCGTCTTTATCCATTTTTTATCATCGCTGATGATTTGGGCTGTTCAAATGGAATTAGACCAACGTTTTCAATTATTGTAGGGTTTAAGCTTGGCAAGAAGACTAATTTAAAGCTAAAGCAGGTACAAGCTCGCTGGATAAAAAGCCGAGCGATGGCCAAGTTTGCGAGAAAGTACGGTTTCAAATAGTTTGAGACAGACTGTGGCGCACAAAGAGCTGTTATGGTATCACTGCAAACCTCCAATGAACACATGTCCCTGTCGCCTCATAAAAAGTTCATGAGCTGGGGGGCAGAGTTGGTGGCATGAGGGCGGGGAGGCTGTCAGGCTCCGTGTGATAGGACATTGACAGTGTGCTTGGGAGCAAATGAGCACACTACACAGCTATACAGTGCAAAAACATCCACTGACAGCAGCATACATTACTGCAGACTCACCCGGGGGTGGTCCATGGGACAGGCAACAGATCTCCGAACAGCTTTAACAGCTCGAGTTAGTTTCTCTTTCGGCGGTAGCCTTAGGCTTTTCCTCGCTCGTCCCTGTGCAAGGTAGATATAGTCACCTTAAACTGCCCACACTCACTCAGTCAAGACAATGTCAACACGAATATCTATAGCCATCATTCAAGGTGGTGGTGAGACTCTGCAAACATCGGCCTTGCTACAGAGGCTTTATGGTGGCACGTGAATGTGGTGTTTTGACTGCGAGGCCTCTGTTGTGCTCTTCACTGGATCAGGCCTTCCTGTGAGGACTTCAGTAGCGGAGGAATGTTGTGTGTTTTTTGTCACTCTTTGCTATTTATTCAGACTAACAATAGACAAATCTTCTCTACAAATAACAGAGGCAGTTAAAAACAGCCTTGGCACAAAGCGCTCTGTCTGTGTGAGTTCGGACTTAATCCATTACACAACGTGGTTAAGGAGGCAAGGGCTGCATCTTTGAGCAGGATGAAAAAATGTTTTTCCACTGTTATCCCTGTCCTCCTCCTCCTATCCGTTGGTAGACTCGTGGAAGCATGTCAGGTTGGTTCTTCTCGGATGCTATACAAACAAGTGGTGTAGAGCAAGAGAACACATGCATCTTGGCGGTCTACTTCAATGGGGACAATCAACTACACAATTCCTCTTAACAGAGTAATTGCCAGAAGCTTTTCCTGTCCTTTGGCAGGCACCTCATTGGTTGCCTAGCCCCTTTCTCTTTTTCTCTTTGGCCCAGAATCCTTGCGGTGTATTATTTGGCAGGGGTCCAGTGGCCCTCTCCTGCATTAAGTGTTTCTGGGTCAATCTTTTGTTTCTCAGGAACATGGTTGAGATTGTAAACATTCACCTGGTCTATGTCCATCACTCACATTCCTTCCAGCTTGCCAAGTGTGTTACTGGAAGCCATCTTGGACTATGTTTTGACATGCTTTCTGGTAGCATAGACCAACATAAATATGACAAAAGTAATTGTTAACATCAAATGGATGAGAGAGAAAAATAACCGTGGTTCCACTTCATGGATGTCTGTCTTGATCGTTTAAGGTGCTCTGATGACTTCCTTTGAAAACTACCATGTCAGTTTTGTAAACATGAGATTGATGGTTTATTTATTTTTTTTTTGGATGCACAATCCACCTTATTTTTCAACATGGAAGTAAGATATTTCTTCTGAATGGGTGAAACTTCCAATTCATTAGCCGCTATAGTTAGGTAACTAGAAGAATTACAATATGCCGTAAAGGGTAAGCCTATTTGCCCTACAAACCAGCAAAATAAATATCATTTTTCATACTGTACATTATATTACAATTCACCTGAATTCATTGTAGCATTTTAAATGATTGATTTTTGAGATGCGTTTTATCTAGACAAAATAAAAACTTTAAAGGTGCAGTATGTAATATTGGCAGTTAGTGGTTGAAATGGGTACTGCTGTCCAAATTCAAAATATTGGAGAGAATAGTTTCTCCTGCTCCCAGCCTTCTTAGACCCTACACAGGTTGCCAGATTGAGGACAAGCAAGGAGTGCAATTAACAATGGAAGGTGACGAGCCTTACACTGTAAGTTGATTTATCCGTGTTTTAATATGCTTCTGGTCATAGAGTTTTTTTAAATGAATGTCGAGGCTTTTTTGGGCGGTTAGAATCTGTGATTTCTGACCCAGTTCATTTGCTGGCTTCCATGGCTGTAATATGCTATGTTTTCCACCAACTGGCAACCCGGGGTGTCGAAATTTGGGAAAATCGGGCGGAATCACACAGACCTAAACAAAAACAGATATTCTGACACAGAACACATATTTCAAAGTAGAGTAACTGGCTGTAGGATTGCTTTTTGGAGAAATAAGTATGTGAACTCCAAACATATTATGGTAATTTTATACTTTAGAAAAATTACATAGAGCACCTTTGTTTGTATAGTTGTCATGGTTGTTTTTTTGGTTTAATGCAACAAACAAAAGACTAAACAATTTTAATATTGGCCCTTCATCTGTTGTAAATTGTAAATAATTATTGACTCCAGTATTTCCTCTAGGATTTTATCCAGCTGTGGTGGCAGGACTATTTCCCATGGGCCACGCCCCCTCCCCACCCAAGAATCACGTGCACTCAGAATTGAGTTTATTATAACTAAACAAGACAAGTAAATAATAAATAATAAAATATGAACGAATAAATTAATGACAATCAATAGCACAAACAAAAACAAGATACAACTTAAATTTGTAATCTATTCAACTGTAAAATAACACTGTATAGTCTTCACTGTATAAATAGGCCGTAATGACAGACAGCAGCAGGTTTATTTAGGCTACTGTCTCTTTAAGACCTCATGCAGGGATCTAAAATACTGTTACACAGGGCTCTACACTTATTTTTCTTTTTAGGAGCTCTTGTCCTCCTGATTAAAAAATAAATTAATTTAGGAGCACCTTCTGATCAATAATCAAATTCTGATCAAAAATTGGCCTTCCTAATATGATGTGATATTTGACTCCTTAAAGTGATTTACAGGGGCGTTTTCTTTTTACCTTTGTAATGGCATTTTTCTAATTTTATTAAAAATGTCATCTTCTATGTCAAATTCAGAAATTTATATTTATAAGCTTTTCAGAATTTCTAATTTAAACAATATAATAAGAAGTAGAATAAGACAAATAAGTTAGCGATCATATGAAATGGCTGGCTGCAGTACAGGTCATAAACCCCACCCTCTCCATGTAAACGAAAGGGACTTCAGTCAAAATAAAAAAATAAATTACACTTCCAATACAATTTTCCGAAATAAGGTTTTGGTCATTTAAGGTAGTTGTTATCACGCTGATATATGTTCAATTGTTCGTTTTTGTGATAAGTTTGATTTTAGCTAGTAATTTGATGCTATAAAAACGGGGCGTGTCGTTATGGTTGATTGGGTCTGCGGGAGTTTGGGCGGGCGAGTTTGATTCCGTGGCTCCACCTCACGACTCTACTGCGCAGACTCTGGCTCCAAACGAAGCTCTACTGCGCAGACTCGGGCTCCAAATGACTTCATTTACTCAAGATGGCAGCGGCCATACTGAGATGTATTCGCTTCACTTTTCTATAGTGGAAGGAAGCGGAGACACGTCGTTCATCTTTTTTTACAGTCTATGTTATGAATGGGTAATCATGAATCACTGACTCACTACATTCGTTTAAACACGCAGTTCATTCATGAATGAAACACCGCTGTATAAGCAGTGATGGGAAGTTCGGATCATTTTACCGACTCGGACCTTTGAGTCTTGTTTAGCAAAATGAACGAATCTTTTTTCGAGTCGTTTTGTTCATTTTAGCAAAACATAATTAAAATGTTACGTGTTACTTCCCTGACACATCTACTACTTACACAAACATTGATCACACTGCAAACAATACAAAACTTTAATGCTATAAGAAACAGAAAAGATTAATTCATTGTTTACCTGGGTCTTTAGTCTATGATTAGCTCACCTCTTATCTAAAAAGTCTTCAGGTTTGAGTCGTTCGTTCATCACGTGACAGCCCTATTAAACTTAACTAATGCAGTCTGAGCCGGAAAGAGAATTGATTAGTTCATCTGTCAAGTCTTTCGAGTCGTTCGTTCATTTGTCACGTGACGTCACAGCATTGGATAGAGAAATTAATTTACAACCTTTCTTACAAACGGGTGCATAGTTATTATTATCATCATCATCATCATCATTATAATTATTATTTACACTTACAGTTACGTGATGCGTTTCTGGTCTCAGATTGTAGCTTTTTATTTCTTACAGTTTATAAATGTGTGAATTTCTGTCATGTTGTTTTTTATTCCATAACACTGAATGTGGTAACAAAGGTAATAAAGAGTTGGTTATTATTATTAAGTCTCTTTCCGGCTCAGACTGCATTGGTTAAGCTTATGGGGCTGTCACGTGATGAACGAACGACTCGAAAACCCGAAGACTCGAAACAGGTGAACTAATTCCAGTACAGAACCTATAGGATGTTGCGCATGCGCGACTGAACGAATCACTCCCCGAGATGACTCGTTTTTCCCGAGTCACATTAAAGATTCGTTCAAAAAGAACAAATCGTTCAAGAACAACCCATCACTAGTTATAAGCACGGAACCTGCGGGAATGAGTAGAATTATTATTAATCGCCGAAATTCAAGTCCTGCTCTGTGTTCTCTTCTAATTACCCGACTGTGAATGATGTGAGCGGCTTCACTATGATGTTACTGAGAAGCTGCAGCCGTGGCAGGGATGATTTTTGATGTGGCGGCCCGCCACGGCTGAATGAATGTAGCGGAAACACTGGACTCGTCCATATTGGCCAGAGTTTTAATTGATGCACCCTATTGAGTTCATCAAGTTGAAATTAATAAATCCCCCCCCCCCATGCAAATCAACTATGCAAATCAATTTAAAGTAATGTAATGCTCTGCTATGTAAATAGCAATTCAGTGTGCATATCTGTGCTTCAAACAGTTACGTTTTATTTGTAACAGCCCACTCTGTGTGCTCACAGCCACATTTGCTATGCTAGACACACAGCTGTACAACAATGAGGTGTACAAATATAGTCATTACATTGCAGGATTTTGTCAGCGGGCGTCAATCATCCAGCTAGTTATGCAAATTAGTGACAAGGGGGGTAATTATAGAGGAAACTCCCTTTTCCCAGCAGAGTTTGACAGCCTCTCTGAGGCCCGGAGGCCAGGATGCATGCTGTTTTACTTTCTTTTTTTTCCCAATCTCAAGCCTAGTCCGATCAATGAACTAATCTCTGGTTGAAGTGTGAGATTATGCTGATGAAAGTGTGCAGTGAGAATGACTTGTTACGGACAGAGAGGGCATTTGTTTGGCGGCTGTAGTTTTGATACTCGGTCCATGTTCAGAAACACCATGGAGCCAACATATTTCTTTAGAATAAGTGCCACTATTCTTTGTCTTTTTTTGTCCCCCTAGATATGTAGCTTAAGTTTGCGAATGGGGTGTCCAACAGACACATTCTCTCCATTAGCGCACCAACAAATTACATGTAAACCGAATCTCGTGTCAAGCTCGAACACACAGAATGGAAAAAAAAAGTAACAAGCCACCCGTTTCCACCCCCCCACCCAATCTGCCTTGCGCCATGGCAACCACATGATGAGGAAAAGCGATCCTGTTCTAGTCGGTCTCTCTCCTTAATGGTGCGTCTGTTGGTGTAAGGAGATATTTCCAAAACTTCCCCTGGTTGACATTTTAGATCCCCTGCTGTAACTGAACTGGGCATGGGAGACACAGGTAGAATTTGTACCATCTCTCAGGTTGCCGGCCTTCACTTATTGCAGCGATCAATTGAGAGACAGGTCTATTGACTCATCTCTCTGTCTCTGGTCGGTGCTGTACGCCAAATCGGGAAAAGGTACTCGACTGTTTGCAAATACATGTGGGTCATCTGTTCTTTGCCACGGCTTTGTCTTGTTGATGTGTGCTTTGCGTTTTTTTCACACAAACGGTAGTTTGACAGGCTGTGACAGAGTGTGCTTGACTGGAAAGTCTTTGTCTGGAGGCAGTGACCCTCCTGAGCGTACTTTGAAATTCAGAGTAACTCCTTACTCTCCTGTCCCCTCTGCTGGCGAAGGCAGAAAATGCAGCCTGGAAGGCCTCATCATATCCCTGACCTCGTTTAGCATGTAAAACAACTTTACAAAACTTGTGCTTTTTTCTTTGTAGGTTTCATTTCGTTTCCCTTTCAGTGCTGTCATTACAGACAAACCCTTTTTCCGTTCCTGAACTGTGACGTGTCAGTAAAAGAGGTGATATGGATTTCTTCTCTTTGTGAAAGACCACTGAGCCGTTCCATTGCAATCTCTCATGTTGTGACCATACGTCTCACCTCTACTCTCTTCCCAGAGCTGCATCGGTCCAGTAAGACCAGGGAGCCCGGCCTTCAACACCACTCTGTATGAAATATCAATGCAGATGACTCACTTTGTCTTCAGTGTCAATCACCATTGCAAATGCCAAGCCCATTATAGCCAAATCCTTCAGGGAGTTGTTACCTCCATCTCCGGCAGTGGAAAAGGCAGGTTTCTTAAAGGGCCAGAGTCCCATATAAAAAGATTGCTGTCTGAATATGCTGCAGAAGACATGAATTTTTTAGTCTGTTTTATTTTATCCAGCTAAAAACTGATTCTTCCATCAATCCCATTCACCCGCCGGCCCTGCAAGTAAACAGAACTGGTGACCAGGAGAAAAGAGAGCTTCAGAGAAAACTAGGTAAAAAAAAAACAAAAACAACAAAAAAAAAACAGCGATGCTCTGAGCCAACACCCAGTGGTTGTCCCACGGGACCGGTACGCTATTTTGGGCTTGCTCGGTGCTTTCGTCATGGTAGAGGTAGTCAGAGGTTGTCGCATCTGATGCTGAGATGTTGCATCTTGCGTCACTATGGTTTTAGAAGAAGAGACAACTCCTTCAAAGCCATCAAGGTTATAAAGTTTAGCTGGAGGATGTTACCGATTGATCTTAACGGCGCAGAACTGCTATGCTTTGCTTTAGCGTGTTGTTACAAGCCCCTCAGGAGGAGAATACCTTTATGGCTCCTACATTAAAATTAGAAACCGCTCAAAAGCATGGTATGAAATGTTGTGAGGGCTTCATTTTAAAATGTTATTTTTGGACACATTGGATGTTGTGCTGTTAAGTTCTAATGTGAGGTGTTAATGAAGCTTTGTGACACATGTCAAAGTTAGGTTTGCTCGGAGAGGGCTTCGTAACATGTGGGAAGATCCAGTGTGTGTCTTAGTGTAATGTACTCACATGGGAGTAGGAGTACACATGCATGGAGCCCAATGAGATGCCACCTACTCAAGCCAAGTAGCTGAGGAACCGCGAAGTGATTTACACAAATCCACAGGTGAGCTGACGAGGTGTCACTTGTGGGTAATTAACTGTGCACAGTGACACCACGGAAAAAAATCATCATTCCCTTCGGCCTGCTTTACTGTCACGCTCCAAGCGTATAGCGAAATGTCCCATTTCGTCCCATCGGCTATCCGGTGAAATCTTTGGATGTTTAATGAAGCTTGAGGAAAGGTAGGCCCTCTTGACTACAGTGAGGTGAAAACACTTATAAACATATCATTTACACCCCATTTATTTACTCTTTGGTGTGAGGTTGTAAACACAGTGGTAGCTTCACTTTTCATGCACCGTTGCTAAAAATCTTAATACTTTATGTACAGAACTGTTCAGTGTGAGGATAAACACAACAGTAACTCAAATATATATATATATATATATAAACAATCATAAATGTAAAAAATGTGCTTATATTGGGTGAAGATGGGTATCCACCATGACAATTGGCTTCTATATTGTTTAAAAAAGAGAAGATATATTCTCTATATTTCTATTCTATATTTAAAAAAAAAAAAGATATATATATTGGTGCTTTTAAGTTGACAAAAAGCACCATACATTGAATCAGTTCTCTTTGAGTGAGGAACAGACTGAAATGTAAAGGCTGGAATACACTACACGACTTTTAAAATCTGAGCAGATTTTTAAAACACTAGACATCATACACTTACTGACTTTGTAAATAGTGACAGAGGAAAACTGGCCATCATACACTACGCAACTGAGGATCATACACTACCAGACTTTCAAATCGTTCAGATCACAACAAACTCACATAGAAACACGCGCCTTGTTGCTAGGAGACACATGACAAATGAAAACAATACGTGTTCTAAAATCGGCTGAAAATATCAGACATGTTTGATATCCTCCGACTGGATGGAATCAAAGTCTGAATCTAAAAAATTGGAGTATGTGACCATCATACACTATGCGATTTTCTGTGGAATCTGTCAACTCAAATCTGACTGGCTCTGACTTTCGGCAACAGGCGTCGACTCCTCCAGAAATCGGGGCAAAAATCACGTAGTGTATTCCAGGCTTTAGTTGTTATTTATTGAAAGCCTTTCCGTCTGCTGCTTTCCGTTTGTGTGTTCCATCAGGTTACCATGTATATGAGAATCAACAACATTTCACATCATAGATGTCAAACCTGTTGCAAACCGCCTTTATGCGCCCTGTTTGAGTGTTCGTGAATGAGATTTGAGAGCTGCTTTCACCTTCAATTTGAGTGCTGTTTAGGGGTACAGAAGAGCAGCTGGTTCTGCTGTACCTGTGGTTCTGTTGTTATGCCCTGGAAGAAGGCACTTAACCCACAATTGTTGCACACTGCGCCCTTGTCTCATCCGCTCATGACTCCAGCACTGTAGCCAAGCCAAAGAGCAGAGATGACTTAACGCCTCAATGGCTTGAAAAAAAACCCTACAATCTCCGAAGCGGCGGTGAGGGTCAATTCTTTAGACCAACTCCTATTTTGACTTTTTCCTACACACTGTGTAGGAAAAGTGTGTTCATCCCCCCACAACATTGAACCGCAGAGGAATGATTTAGCCTTTTGACCACAGAAATTCTTAATTCATGTTAAAGTGAAAACAAATTGGTCAAAATGTATACAAAGTTATTGTCTGTATATATGTTCATCTCCTTTTAGTCAGTGCTTAGCAGGTGGTAGCAGTTACAGCTTTGAGTCGTGGAAACCTTTGCACATCTGCCCTCTGAAATTTATCTCCATTCTTCTTTTGCAGAATTGCTCAAGCTCAGTCAGGTTTCATCCCTTGTCCACTGATGAATTCTCAGTTGGATCTTGGATCTGGCTTAGCCACTCTAGTGCGTTAACATCATTGTTTTAATCCTGTAAAGCTTCAGCTCTACGCTTAAGGTCATTGTCTTTCTGAAAAACAGATCTTCTCCCAAGTCGCAGGTGTCTTGCAGACTCTATCAGGTTTTCCTCCAGGATTTCCCCTTGATATTGCTGCATTTTTTTAACCACTACCGTCACGAGTCTTCCAAGGCCTGCTGGAGAGAAACGTCCCCACAGCGTGAAGCTCCCACCATTATGTTTCACCATGGGGATGGTGGGTTTCTCGTGATTCTTATGCCAAACGCAGAGTTTAGTCTCGTGGCAAAAACCTCAATTTTGGTCTCATCAGTCTATAGAACATTCTTCCAGCTGGCTTCAGATTTCCCACATGCCAGGCAAAGGCTGTTGTATCTTAGTCATTGAAGCTTGAAGTAGTCATTGGTTTCTTAGTGGCTTCCCTCTTTCCTTCAGTTTCTTTCTTGCACAGACACCTTTTTTTTTAGGACAGTCTTGTAGATATACAGCTGCGCTGTACTTTTTCCATTTCTTGATGTAACTGTACTACGAAGGAACACTGACTTTGAAATCTACGTATTTCAAGCTCCTGCCTTGTGATTTTCAAGTACTTTTTTGCTTGCTTGGAGTGTTGTCTTCTCTTCATGATTAAGTTCTGCTACAATACTGACTCACCAAGTTGGACCTTCTAGATGTATTTGTACTGTTGGGTATATTTACACTATAATCAACTATAACACACACTGGTGGGGATTTAAAGTATTTATGTGACTTTTGCATATAGTATGTACATATGTGTATTTGTTTTATTTTTTAGGGTTTTTTTATTTTTGTTTTATTTTTTGTTTATTTATGGTATGTCTTATATGGTATTTTACTATTTATATACAAATGTGTATATATGGTTTTTCTTTTTTTTTTCCTCGTCCCTTGTTCTCCATACTCTCTCCTCAGCTCATACCTCTCCATTTCCATTTTGGTCAAGATAAAAGAAGACATCGTTTGATGCGTTGTGCTCGGAAGGCGTTTTGATTGATACTAGAGAGCCATAGGCCTACTGTGTAGTGAGAGGGTAATCTTTCAGAGCACAAAAAAGTAATGAATTACTGAAAGCAAATAAAACAGAAAGAACCCACTTCTGTATGTTCTTTTCATGTGGAAAATGAAGAGTCATGACTGAAGTATGAACAAAGATCAATCATTACTAAAGATCAGAAGATGCATCTTCATTCACTTGAAAATATCAATATATCTATTTGCATTGTGTATCATTTGAAAGAAGTCAAATCCAGTTTTCATTGATGTTTTGAATCTAGAGCCTAATGTACTACATACAAATACTGTACGTTTCAGAACTGGACACTTCCTGCATAGTCCAAATGTTGTTGAACTTGGCCCACTCTGTCAGAGTAACAGGGAGAAAATTGCGACGTAGTGCTGCATAGACTGTTGTATATTAGGCTGCACCTGTGTGGACTCGAATAGGGCACATCAAGTGTGCATCATGGACATTCATGGATACTCTTCTTAGTCATTGTACACTGTAAAAAATTCAAAATTTGCCCAACTCAAAATTTTCTAGTGACTGGTAACATTTAAAATTTTCCATTGGCCCAATTTTTAAACATTGAAATTCGGCAAATTGATTTTTTTCACTTGTGGCAACAGTCAGTTGACATTGGCTCAATGAGAAATAATGTATTGAGCCAATTGGAAAAACATTAAATCTACCAAAGCATGTTATTGGCCCAATTGAATATTTTAAATAGTACGAGTATACTTTTTTTGGTTTTGCCTAATTTAAAAATG